>JASTWF010000102.1:338379-585879 GCA_030390025.1 Squalus acanthias
GCAGTAAAGGATGCTCCAGAGCATGGTACATCGGCGAGACCATGCAGACACTGAGACAACGTATGAACGGACACCGCGCAACAATCGCCAGGCAGGAGGGTTGCCTCCCAGTCGGGGAACACTTCAGCAGTCAGGGGCATTCAGCCTCGGATCTGCGGGTAAGCGTTCTCCAAGGCGGCCTTCGGGATACACGACAGCGCAAAATCATAGAGCAGAAACTGATAGCCAAGTTCCGCACTCATAGGATGGCCTCAATCGCGATATCGGGTTCATGTCACGATACAGAACGTGACTTGACATCATGGCCGGTCTTTCCAGGTGTTTTTTTTAAAAAGACTAACACAAGAACCAACACAAATTGACAGGATATGCAGCCAGCAGGTGTTTTGACACGTTGGACCCCCTGGGACACATCTCATTGTCTTGGCTGTGCTCTTAGTGTGTCTTTGATGTAGGGAAAGATTTGAATAGATTTTTTCTGTGCTTATATTGTGAATTCTGGGAGATTCTCTCACAGCTACTCTACCTGAGGAAGGAGCGAACAGCTCCGAAAGCTTGTAAAATTAAATAAATCTGTTGGACTATAACCTGGTGTTGTGCGACTTCTCATTTTTGTCCACCCCAGTCCAACGCCGGCATCTCCACTTCATAAATAGAGGCATAGAGTACAAAAGCAAGGAAGTTATGATGAAATTTTATAAAACACTGGTCCGACCTCTCTGGAGTTTAGAAGAATGAGAGGTGATCTCATTGAAACATACTAGATTCTGAAGGGGATTGACAGGGTAGATGCTGAGAGGTTATTTCCCCTGGCTGGAGTGTCCATAACTAGGGGGCATAGTCTCAGGATAGGGGTAGGTATTAAGACCGAGAGGAGGAGGAATTTCTTCACTCAGAGGGTTGTGAATCTTTGGAATTCTCTGCCCCAGAGGGCTGTGAATGCTGAGTCTTTGAGTATATTCAAGGCTGAGATAGATAGATTTTTGGATTCTAGGGAAATCAATTGCTTGTTGTACCAGCATGCTAACTCTCTGTGATTTGTGTTCGAGGAAACCCAAATCCCTCTGAACAACAACATTTCATAATTTCTCACCATTTAAAAAATATTCTGTTTTTCTATTCTTCCTACCAAAGTGAATAATTTCACATTTCTCCACATTATACTCCATCTGCCACCTTCTTGCCCACTCACTTAACCTGTCTATATCCCTTTGCAGACTCTTTGTGTCCTGCTGGTGGGTGGCTGCTCATTATCCTCGGTGTGATTTAATCCCCTTTCCCACTGAATACTGCGGACAGACAGGCTCACCTTGGGAACGGAATGGTCAGTGTGACATCACTTTCTAAACAAGAGCCCACAAGACAATGGGTTCTCAATAAATGTTAAAGGGATTCAACGCTCTGAAGTTACACTGTGAATAAAGGAAATAAAATGCTGATCAATAATGGCTGAAGATAATGATTTCTCTCTGTGGAATGTGCTTGCACACATTAAGAATGATGAGCTTTGTACACACACACACAGCAAACACTTTGTGAGGCTCTTTTCAGTTGTTGCTCTGAACCCGCTGAGCGCTGGTGCACCCGGTGGGCATTAGGACCCTGCGGCCGCCCATCCGGCAGTGCTGTGAGGTCACGGTTCCAGGCTCTGTCTCACCCAATCAGTGGGTCCCGCCAAAGCTCAATAGAAAATACTGCAGCAAAAACAATCCTGAACATTCACAAACTGGGAGCAATCGGCACAGCACAACACAAGTGTGAATTAGTAAACTTTAACACACAGAGTCTGTCACTAATTAGTACAAAGTACAGGGCACTATTGCTCACCTTCAGTCCTGTCCCTCAATCCCAGCTCATCTCTGGGGGATTGTTACAAGGTTCACCCCGTCCTTTCAACACAGATATTACCCACATAATCCCACATCAATTAGACATTGCACACAGCTTCTGACAGTTATTAACAAAACTAGACCGATGCTTCAAACCAATAAATAAATAAATCATCCCATCCCATCTCATCCCGCTGGATAAAACCTCAGACGGTTCCTCAGTAAGGATTGCACTGGTTCCTCACCGTATATGTGTCAGGATACTGAAACCCAGCTTTCTCACAGTCCACTCCTGGAGGCCCCACTCCCTGAGCCTACAACCTTCAGCAGGGTCAGTGGTGGAGTTCCACAGCGGGAGTGATCCCAGAGTAACTGTCGGGATCGCACCCCGTGGATGTTCTGGGTCGTGTATTTTTAGTTATCCTGGTGTCTAACACGCACACATCAATAAAACAGGGAATTCCTGGAAACACGCTGCAGGTCCTTCTTTATCTGGAGATCAAATGTCTGTTGTATAATTGTACCAGCAGTTAACAGGCTCCTGTGAACTCCTCCCTCTGCTATTTTAATGCAGACTTCAACCAATTTATTTTAAACGGGTTTATTTTAAATGAGTTAACGCCAGCCTTAAAATGGTAGACTCAGGACTGTCTCACACACACATACTGAATCTTCGTGGAATAATTACCAGTCATTTTTAGACTGGAAACTTAACCCTGCCGTTTCACTTTCAGTCAGGAACAGATCGCAGTTTGACACCAATCTCTGATTTGACAGCACGTTTCCAGCATTCACCGTTGTTCTTCCTGACTCTAAACATAGTTGTAAAGGAGCCTTCTGTTCCGTGCCCAGGAGCTCTGACCAATGGAAGGGAGTGGCTGGGACACATTCCTTATCAGCCTCAAGATTAAAGGGATATAGGTCTGCAAAGGGATATAGATAGACTAAGTGAGTGGGCAGTAAGGTGGCAGATGGAGTATAATGTAGGGAAATGTGAGGTTATTCACTTTGGTAGGAAGAATAGAAAAACAGAATATTTTTTAAATGGTGAGAAACTTTCAAATGTTGGTGTTCAGAGAGATTTGGGTGTCCTCGTGCAAGAAACACAGAAAGCTAGCATGCAGGTACAGCAAGCAATAAGGAAGGCAAATGGCATGTTGGCCTTGAAAGCAAGGGGGTTGGAGTATAAGAGTAAGGAAGTCTTGCTACAATTGTACAAGACCTTGTGAGACCACACCTGGAGTACTGTGCACAGTTTTGGTCTCCTTATCTAAGGAAGGATATACATGCCTTGGAGGCGGTGCAATGAAGGTTCACGAGATTGATTCCTGGGATGTGAGGGCTGTCCTATGATGAGAGATTGTGTAGAATGGGCCTATACTCTCTGGAGTTTAGAAGAATGAGAGGTGATCTCATTGAAACATACAAGATTTGAAGGGGATTTACAGGGTAGATGCTGAGAGGCTGTTTCCCCTGGCTGGAGTGTCCAGAACTAGGGGCATAGTCTCAGGATAAGGGGTCGGCCATTTAAGACTGAGATGAGGAGGAATTTCTTCACTCAGAGTGTTGTGAATCTTTGGAATTCTCTGCCCCAGAGGGCTGTGAATGTTCAGTCTTTGAGTATATTCAAGGCTGAGACAGATAGATTTTTGGACTCTAGGGGAATCAAGGGATATGGAGATCGGGCGGGAAAGTGGAGTTGAGGTCGATGATCAGCCATGATCTTATTGAATAGCGGAGCAGGCTCGAGGGGCCGTGTGACCTACTCCTGCTCCTAATTCTTATGATCTTTTCTTATGTTCTTAATCTGCCCGGCAACTTTACTTTCAGTGAAGAGAGACGAGAAAGACCAAAGTGCCGTTTGCCCCTCTCAGTGTGGCCCTGAAGGACTGTGTCCAGGCTGAAGTTCTGTTCCCGCCGTACGATCCTCCCCAGATTGTCCTTTCTGAGCTCCAGCCAGGTGATGCTAAACACTCAGGTGGGAATGACAAAAATCCACAACAATGTGTTTAAAGCAAACTGATTTATTTGATATATATCCAGAATATTAAACTCCAGCCCAGTTACAGGGGTTATTAACATCAGCAGAAACAAACCCCAGCTGTCAGTGTGAACACGATTCAGTTCAGGATGTGATTAACAGCAGCAATAACAGCAGAATCCAACCCCTGCAGTCACTTGTGAACTCGCTGGTGTTTCAGTAGGTCGGATGACTGAGTGAATCCCTTCCCACACTCAGAGCAGGTGAACGGCCTCTCCCCAGTGTGAACTCGCTGGTGTCTCAGCAGGTGGGATGACTGAGTGAATCCCTTCCCACACTCAGAGCAGGTGAACGGCCTCTCCCCAGTGTGAACTCGCTGGTGTGTCAGCAGGCTGGATGACTCAGTGAATCCCTTTCCACACTCAGAGCAAGTGAACGGCCTCTCCCCGGTGTGAGTGCGCTGGTGTGTCAGCAGGTGGGATGACTGAGTGAATCCCTTCCCACACTCAGAGCAGGTGAACGGCCTCTCCCCAGTGTGAACTCGCTGGTGTGTCAGCAGGCTGGATGACTCAGTGAACCCCTTTCCACACTCAGAGCAAGTGAACGGCCTCTCCCCAGTGTGAGTGCGCTGGTGTACAGTGAGGTGAGATGATCTCCTGAACCCAGTCCCGCAGTGAGAGCACCTGAATGGTCTCTCGTCAGTGTGAACACGTTGATGACACATCAGTTCCCCGGAACTTTTACAGCACTTTCCACAGTCCGGGCATTTAAAAGGTCTCTCGTCAGTGTGAACTCGCTGGTGTTTCAGAAGGTCAGATGAACGAGGGAATCCCTTCCCACACTCAGAGCAAGTGAACGGCCTCTCCCCAGTGTGAACTTGCTGGTGTGTCAGCAGGGTGGATGACTCAGTGAATCCCTTCCCACACTCAGAGCAGGTGAACGGCCTCTCCCCAGTGTGAACTCGCTGGTGTTTCAGCAGGCCGGATGACTGAGTGAATCCCTTTCCACACTCAGAGCAGGTGAACGGCCTCTCTCCAGTGTGAACTCGCTGGTGTGTCAACAGGCCGGATGACTGAGTGAATCCCTTTCCACACTCAGAGCAAGTGAACGGCCTCTCCCTGGTGTGAGTGCGCTGGTGTTTCAGCAGGTTGGATGAACACGTGAATCCCTTTCCACACTCGGAGCAGGTGAATGGCCTCTCCCCGGTGTGAACTCGCTGGTGTGTCAGCAGGCTAGATGACCGAGCGAACCCCTTCCCACACTCGGAGCAGGTGAACGGTCTCTCCCCAGTGTGAACTCGCTGGTGTGTCAGCAGGTGGGTTGACTGAGTGAATCCCTTCCCACACTCAGAGCAGGTGAACGGCCTCTCCCCAGTGTGAACTCGCTGGTGATGCAGCAGGTGGGATGACTGAGTGAATCCCTTCCCACACTCAGAGCAGGTGAACAGTCTCCCCTCGGTGTGAAGTCGCTGGTGCGTCAGCAGGGTGGATGAACGAGTGAATCCCTTCCCACACTCAGAGCAGGTGAACGGCCTCTCCCTGGTGTGAACTCGCCAGTGCTGCAGCAGATTGTATGACTGAGTGAATCCCTTCCCACACTCGGAGCAGGTGAATGGCCTCTTCCCGGTGTGACTGCGCTTGTGTCTCGACAGGCAATAGGATCGGCTGAAGCCTCGTCCACACACAGAACACGTGTACGGTTTCTCCCCGCTCTGAACGGTGCTTTCTGCTTCCATGCTCAAAGGTCCTGATGAATCGAGTGACTCTGTCAGATCTTGAAGTGATGTTTGGTTTGAGTTTCCCGTCTGCAAATCCTCCCCTTCTAATACCCTGCAAAATGAATTTGAAACAGGAAAAAGGGAGGGTGAGAGAGAACCCACAAAAACACAAAGGCAGGTCGTGAAATTGAGCTGAATGAATCTGGGAATTTGTGGGGCCGGCACTTGAAAAAAGTGACCATGAAAGCAGCCGGATTGTCGTAAAAACCCAACTGGTTCACTAATGTCCTTCAGGGAAGGGAACCCGCCACCCGGTCTGGGCCTACACAAGACTCTGGCCTCTATGGGAGGAGAGAGAGCGAGGTGGGAGGGGGAGCAGTGAAGGAGTTACTTTATACATCTGCAACTCGACTAGAACTTTGACAGCACCTCCCAAACACGTGACCTCCACCACCTAGAAGGACAAGGGCAGCAGGTGCATGGGAACACCATCACCTCCCAGTTCCCCTCCAAGTCACACACTATCCTGACTTGGGCATATATCGCCGTTCCTACATCGTCGCTGGTGAAAATCCTGGAACTCCTCACCTAACAGCATTCTGAGAGTACCTTCACCACACGGACTGCAGAGGTTCAAGAAGAAGGCCCAGTATCACCTTCTCAACGGGCAACTGGGGACTGGCAATATATGCTGGCCTTGCTAGTGACACCCACATCGAATGAATTTAAAAAATCTGTATATATAAAATGGATTGAAAGCCTCTACAGAAATACTTGTTCCTAAAATGATAATCTTTCACACTGTATGGACAATGTCTGTTTAGCACCTTAATCTCCCCTGGAATCCACCTCCCTTCACAGTCTCACATTGGAAATTGTTGGGTCCCACTGGGCTCAGAAGTACTGGGGGTTAAAGCCAGCAGCTTCTCCCCCCTCTCCACTCCAGCTCAAACTGATGCAACAAGAAAGCCCTACACAGGAGGCCAGGGACCGACAGCCACCGCCCACCCTGATGCTAACTGGCTCTGAATTGCTCCCTCTGCTGTATAAATGCAAGTTGTTGTGTTTCTTGTCTGGGGGAGGTGCTGCACCCTGGGGTTAATGGTGCCGGGGCCCTGGCCGCACGTCCGCCGGCTCTGACTCGGGGCCTGAGACCCACACTCGGTGTTGCTGAGGGATTCCAATCCTGGGACTGTACATGGGGATTCTAACCCTGGGACTGTACATGGGGATTCTAACACTGGGACTGTACATGGGGATTCTAACCCTGGGACTGTACATGGGGATTCCAACCCTGGGACTGTACATGGGGATTCTAACCCTGGGACTGTACATGGGGATTCTTACCCTGGGACTGTACATGGGGATTCTAACCCTGGGACTGTACATGGGGATTCTAACCCTGGGTCTGTACATGGGGATTCTAACCCTGGGACTGTACATGGGGATTCCAACCCTGGGACTGTACATGGGGATTCTAACCCTGGGACTGTACATGGGGATTCTAACCCTGGGTCTGTACATGGGGATTCTAACCCTGGGACTGTACATGGGGATTCCAACCCTGGGACTGTACATGGGGATTCTAACCCTGGGACTGTACATGGGGATTCTAACCCTGGGACTGTACATGGGGATTCTCACCCTGAGACTGTACATGGGGATTCTAACCCTGGGACTGTACATGGGGATTCTAACCCTGGGACTGTACATGGGGATTCTAACCCTGGGACTGTACATGGGGATTCTAACCCTGGGTCTGTACATGGGGATTCTAACCCTGGGACTGTACATGGGGATTCCAACCCTGGGACTGTACATGGGGATTCCAACCCTGGGACTGTACAAGGGGGGCCCAGCTCTGGGGCTCTTCTGTTACAATTGTGTGGAATGTTAACCGTATGCTCTGCTTTTACCAGCGCCTTCAGGAGAGATGGTGAGAAATCCGAAGTGTGGAGCGTCTGAATCAAACAACTGAGTTAATGTAATTTCCCGGGCACTAGGACCCGGTTCGGAACAGACACTGAAGCCCCGCCCACTCCTTGTTCCTCACGAAGATGACCGCGCATGCGCTTTGCTACTCACTGAATCAAGATGGCGGCTGTTATGCTGGGCCTATGACCGGAAGAAGCCCCGAAGCTGCAAATGCAGGAGCTTCAGGTTATTATTCGGGGCTTCCGGCCTCCACCAGTTGTTTATGCAGCCTCCCCGCACATCCGCCTGTCCATTAGTCCGCGACGTCCGCCCGCTTCTTAGTGATTAACCGGAACTGCTCTGTGTCATTGCTTTAGCGCTCTCTCCCCAATTACACACACCGCGCATGCTCCAAACTAGGCGGTCCTGCGCCTGCGCACTGGGCTCCTGTAGTCTGGGTGCGGCACCTTCTCCCCCGCGGGGAATGCTGGGTAGATTCCCCGCCATTGAAAGGCCCCATTCGTGAATAGATCAACATTTACCAGGATTGCATTGCGCACTGAACCATGTTCATGCCCAGCCCGCCCTAATGACAAAATCGAAGCCCAGGCTGCAAGATTCTCAGTTCAGTTTGGTGCTGTGTGAACGGGTGAGCTCCACACCCCGGCTGCTCGCGGGGAATGCCGGTGCGGAGGGCCCGGTGCAGAAGGCCCAGGGAGGAAAGGCTGTGTGATTTTTAACTCGGCGCTGTGTGAACGGGCTGCTCCACACCCCGGCTGCTCGCGGGGAATGCAGGTGCGGAGGGCCCGGTGCAGAAGGCCCAAGGTGGAAGACCCGGAGGAGAGTGGCCTGGGCAGGAGGCCCAGCGCGGAGAACCCCAGGTGGGGGGCCCAGGGCGGGGCGGCTATTCGGTGGAGGTGGAGTCGGGAGATGCTGTGGGTGAGCATTGCTGCACTGGTTCTGAAAGTTGCAGAATGGTTTCGGGCCTGAATGAGTTCCAGCGGCCCAGCATCTGCTTTGTCTGGCGGCAGCTGTGATGCTTTTTCTTGGTCATGGGACCGGTTTATGCGTCGCCATATTGGTGAAGGAAAGACAAACTGTTTCCATCTGTAATGGGGCGTGTGAGCGGTCACAAGATGGAAAATGTGAATGGTTAAAAGACGGAAAATAAAAGGAAATTAAAAGACAGAGCAAAGTAATATCAGTAAGGAATGATGAGTATTCTTTGATGGTTGGGTCCTGTGAGCGATAACAGCAAGCAGAAGAAGATTTGAGTGTTCGGTCTTTTTACGGGATTTCAGGAAGTGGATGGCTTCTTTTTCCGTGGAAGGGCTGAAGACTGTGGACAAGGACTATGACTTTACATGGTTCGACAACATCAAATGATATTCGTTAATGGATTGCCAATAGGACTGGCGTAGAACTGGTATTTAATTGTTTTGTTGCGAAGGTTTCAGGTTTTCTGTTTGAAAGCAGTTTACTTGAATCTTAATTGATTTTCTGATAAGGACTGTGGGAATTTGCACATGGTGATGTATTGGTGGTTATGTAGGAATTTACTTTGAAGTTATTGTCTAGTGTTGGGTGTGGCTGAAAAGATAAAGTAAATTAATATTGGTAAATTATTGAACGAACGGATGCTCGAGTGAAGGAACGGACGAATAATTCGAGCGAACGCATTCATGCATATTGGAACTTACACTCGATCGAACGAATGATCACTTGTGCAGTGATAGGACGAACGATTCGAGCGAACGCACGCAGGCGCGCACTTAGACTATGCTACGCACGCACGCATTCAGACATACATAATGGAACTTACACTCGATCGAACGAACGACCTCTTGGGAGGTAGTGGTCGAACGAACGATTCGAGCGAACGCAAGCATGCACATTGGAACTTACACTCGATCGAACGAATGATCGCGTGGCGAACGATCAGACAAACGATTCGAGCGAACGCACGCAGGCGCGCACTTAGATAACTGATACGCACGCACGCATTCAGACATACATAATGGAACTTACGCTCGATCGAACGAACAAACGCTTGAATGAACGAACGAACAATTGAATGAATGATCGAATGATCGAACGAACAATGCCAGTAGGACTGGCGTAAAACAGGTTTTCTTGGTTTATTGGAATGGATGTTATCTGTGGCATTTGGTTGGATTGTGATGGTGCTGTGTGTTTGTACACTGGTGTTGAAATGGTTTGTTTTATGTGGATAATATTGGTAAATTATTGAACGGACGGACGCTCGAGTGAACGAATGGACGAACGATTCGAACGAACGCATTCATGCATATTGGAACTTACACTCGATCGAACAAATGATCACTTGTGCAGTGATAGGACGAACGATTCGAGCGAACGCACGCAGGTGCGCACTTAGACTATGCTACGCACGCACGCATTCAGACATACATAATGGAACTTACACTCGATCGAACAAACGACCTCTTGGGAGGTAGTGGTCGAACGAACGATTCGAGCAAACGCAAGCATGCACATTGGAACTTACACTCGATCGAACGAATGATCGCGTGGGGAACGATCAGACGAACGATTCGAGCGAACGCACGCAGGCGCGCACTTAGACAACTGATATGCACGCACGCATTCAGACATACATAATGGAACTTACGCTCGATCGAACGAACAAACGCTTGAATGAACGAACGAACAATTGAATGAATGATCGAATGATCGAACGAACAATGCCAGTAGGACTGGCGTAAAACAGGTTTTCTTGGTTTATTGGAATAAATGTTATCTGTAGCATTTAATTGGATTATGATGGTGCTTTGTGTTTGTACACTGTGGTGTTGAAATGGTTTGTTTTATGTGGAGTTAACTTTGAGATTTATTATTTTAAATCTAAAAAGTTGTGTGGAATTGCTTAAGATAATTTGTACTGTAAACATTATTGATTATTTGTAAAAGTAATCATTGCATTTATGTTAATTATAAGGCTGTTTTTAAGGCTTTATTTTTTACTGTGATGGATTTACTGTGTAATGGATTTACTGTGTAATGGATTTACTGTGTAGTGGATTTACTATGTAGTTGATGAGTTGTACAGGTATTATTGTTTTTGAATAAAAATATTTAAAAGACGGAAAATAAAAGGAGAGTAAAAGACAGAGCAAAGTAATATCAGTAAGGAATGATGAGTATTCTTTGATGGTTGGGTTCTGTGAGCAATAACAGCAAGCAGAAGAAGATTTGAGTGTTCGGTCTTTTTACGGGATTTCAGGAAGTGGATGGCTTCTTTTTCCGTGGAAGGGCTGAAGACTGTGGACAAGGACTATGACTTTACATGGTTCGACAACATCAAATGATATTCATTAATGGATTGCCAATAGGACTGGTGTAGAACTGGTATTTAATTGTTTTGTTGCGAAGGTTTCAGGTTTTCTGTTTGAAAGCAGTTTACTTGAAGCTTAATTGATTTTCTGATAAGGACTGTGGGAATTTGCACATGGTGATGTATTGGTGGTTCTGTAGGAACTTATTTTGAGGTTATTGTTTAGTGTTGGTGTGGCTGAAAAGATAAAGTAAATTAATATTGGTAAATTATTGAACGAACGGACGCTCGAGCGAACGAACGGACGAACGATTCGAACGAACGCATTCATGCATATTGGAACTTACACTCGATCGAACGAATGATCACTTGTGCAGTGATAGGACGAACGATTCGAGCGAACGCACGCAGGCACGCACTTAGACTATGCTACGCACGCACGCATTCAGACATACATAATGGAACTTACACTCGATCGAACGAACGACCTCATGAGGTAGTGGTCGAACGAACGATTCGAGCGAATGCAAGCATGCACTTTGGAACTTACACTCGATCGAACGAATGATCGCGTGGGGAACGATCAGACGAACGATTCGAGCGAACGCACGCAGGCGCGCACTTAGATAACTGATACGCACGCACGCATTCAGACATAATGGAACTTACGCTCGATCGAACGAACGAACGAATGCTTGAATGAACGAACGAACAATTGAATGAATGATCGAATGATCGAACGAACAATGCCAGTAGGACTGGCGTAAAACAGATTTTCTTGGTTTATTGGAATGGATGTTATTTGTGGCATTTGGTTGGATTGTGATGGTGCTGTGTGTTTGTACACTGGTGTTGAAATGGTTTGTTTTATGTGGATAATATTGGTAAATTATTGAACGAACAGACGCTCGAGTGAACGAACGGACGAACGATTCGAACGAACGCATTCAGACATAATGAAACTTACGCTCGATCGAACGAACGCTTGAATGAACGAACGAACAATTGAATGAATGATCGAATGATCGAACGAATAATGCCAGTAGGACTGGCGTAAAACGGGTTTTTTCTTGGTTTATTGGAATAAATGTTATTTGTAGCATTTAATTGGATTATGATGGTGCTATGTGTTTGTACACTGGTGTTGAAATGGGTTTTATTTTAGGTGGAGTTAACTTTGAGATTTATTATTTTAAATCTAAAAAGTTGTGTGTATTTAAGGGTATTTGTACTGTAAACATTATTGATTATTTGTAAAAGTAATCATTGCATTTATATTAACTAAGGCTGTTTTTAAGGCTTTATTTTTTTTACTGTGATGGATGAAGGTAATGGATTTACTATGTAATGGATTTAATATGTAATTGATTTACTATGTAATTGATGAGTTGTACAGGTATTATTGTTTTTGAATAAAAGAGTTGGTTGGGTTCTGTGAGCAATAACAGCAAGCAGAAGAAGATTTGAGTGTTCGGTCTTTTTACGGGATTTCAGGAAGTGGATGGCTTCTTTTTCCGTGGAAGGGCTGAAGACTGTGGACAAGGACTATGACTTTACATGGTTCGACAACATCAAATGATATTCGTTAATGGATTGCCAATAGGACTGGTGTAGAACTGGTATTTAATTGTTTTGTTGCGAAGGTTTCAGGTTTTCTGTTTGAAAGCAGTTTACTTGAAGCTTAATTGATTTTCTGATAAGGACTGTGGGAATTTGCACATGGTGATGTATTGGTGGTTCTGTAGGAACTTATTTTGAGGTTATTGTCTAGTGTTGGTGTGGTTGAAAAGATAAAGTAAATTAATATTGGTAATTTATTGAACGAACGGACGCTCGAGTGAACGAACGGACGATTCAAACGAACGCATTCATGCATATTGGAACTTACACTCGATCGAACGAATGATCACTTGTGCAGTGATAGAACGAACAATTCGAGCGAACGCACGCATACATATTGGAACTTACGCTCGATCGAATGAACGAACAATTGAATGAATGATCGAACGAACAATTGAATGAATGATTGAATGATCGAACGAACAATGCCAGTAGGACTGGCGTAAAATGGTTTTTTTCTTGGTTTATTGGAATAAATGTTATCTGTAGCATTTAATTGGATTATGATGGTGCTATGTGTTTGTACACTGTGGTGTTGAAATGGTTTTTGTTTTATGTGGAGTTAACTTTGAGATTTATTATTTTAAATCTAAAAAGTTGTGTGGTATTGTTTAAGGGTATTTGTACTGTAAACATTATTGATTATTTGTAAAATTAATCATTGCATTTATATTAACTATAAGGCTGTTTTTAAGGCTTTATTTTTTACTGTGATGGATGAATGTAATGGATTTACTATGTAATGGATTTACTATGTAATTGATGAGTTGTATAAGTATTATTGTATTTGAATAAATATATTACCCAGACTACAGGAGCCCAGTGCGCAGGCGCGGTAGCGGCCGGTATATTGAGCATGCGCAGTGCGGTACTGGAGACGGACACGCTGGAGAGGAACAGCAGCTGGGAGCGTGATTCCGCAGTGAGTAAGAATCCGGGGGCACAGGGGAGTAATGGACCGGCAGGTAGGTGGGGAGGCTTCATAAACAACTGGGGTAGGCCGCAAGCCCCGAATAATAACCTGAAGGTCCCGTGTTTGCAGCTGCGGGGATTTCTTCCGCTAACAGGCCCAGGTTAACGGCAGTCATCTTTGTAAAGGAGGGCGGAAAGTTTCAGTGCGACGCCATTTTGATTCAGTGTGTAACAGAGTGCATGCGCGGCCATCTTAGTATAGGAACTTAGAGTGGGCGGGGCTTCAGTGTCTGCTTCCAACCGGGTCCCAGTGCCCGGGAGAGACAATCATTGAACATCAGAACACAATAGGAGCAGGAGTCGGCCAGACGGGGCTTCAGGGTCCCAGTGCCCGGGAGTGAAAATCAAAGTCTCAGTTATTTTATTCTCACTCTCCACGCGGGATTCCTCACCATCTCTTCTGAAGGCGCTGGTAAGTGCCAAGCTTTGAGTTTACATACCATAGAATTGTAAGAGAAGAGCCCCAGAAGGTTGTGGGTTCAAATCCCACTCCTGAGACTTGAGCGCAAAAATCTAGGCTGACGCTCCAGTGCAGTGCTGAGGGAGTGCTGCACTGTCAGAGGTGCCGTTTTTCGGATGAGACGTTAAACTGAGGTCCCGTCTGCCCTCTCCAGGTGGAGGTAAAAGATCCCATGGCACTATTTCGAAGAAGAGCAGGGGAGTTATCCCCGGTGTTCTGGGCAATATTTATCCCTCAACCAACATCACTAAAACAAAAACAGATTATCTGGTCATTATCACATTGCTGTTTGCGGGAGCTTGCTGTGCACAAACTGGCTGCCGCCTGTCCTACATTACAACAGTGACCACACTTCCAAAAAGTACTTCATTGGCTGTAAAGTGCTTTGGGATGTCCAAGGCCATGAAAGGTGCTATAGAAATGCAAGTCTTTCGTTCTTTCAGAGCTGTGCCCTCATGCACAGTCCCAGGGTTGAAATCCCCATGTACAGTGCCTGGGTTAGAATCCCCATGTACAGTGCCTGGGTTGAAATCCCCATGTTTTGTCCCTTTGATTCCCCTAGAGTCCAAAAATCTATCTGTCTCAGCCTTAAATATACTCAAGCATCCACAGCCCTCTGGGGCAGAAAATTCCAAAGATTCACAACCCTCTGAGTGAAGAAATTCCTCCTCATCTCTGTCTTAAATGGCCTACCCCTTATCCTAAGACTGCCCCCTAGTTCTAGACACTCCAGCCAGGGGAAACAACCTCTCAGCATCTACCATGTTAATCCCCTTCAGAATCTTGTATGTTTCAATGAGATCACCTCTCATTCTTCTAAACTCCAGAGAGCATAGGCCCATTCTACACAATCTCTCATCATAGGACAGCCCTCTCATCCCAGGAATCAATCTAGTGAACCTTCGTTGCACTGCTTCCAAGGCAAGTATATCCTTCCTTAGATAAGGAGACCAAAACTGTGTACAGTACTCCAGGTGTGGTCTCACCAAGGCCATGTACAATTGTAGCAAGACTTCCTTACTCTTGTACTCCAACCCCGTTGCAATAAAGGTGAACATGCCTCTTACTGCAATTATATAGGGACCTGGTGAGACCACACCTGGAGTATTGTGTACAGTTTTGGTCTCCTTACCTAAGGAAGGATATACTTGCCATAGAGGGAGTGCAACAAAGGTTCACCAGACTGATTCCTGGGATGGGGGGATTGTCCTTTGAGGAGAGATTGAGTAGACTAAGCCTATATTCTCTAGAGTTTAGAAGAATGAGCGGTGATCTCATTGAAACATACAAAATTCTTACAGGGCTTGACAGGGTAGATGCAGGGAGGATGTTTTCCCTGGCTGGGGAGTCTAGAACCAGGGGTCACAGTCTCAGGATAAGGGGTCGGCCAGTTAGGACTGAGATGAGGAGAAATGTCTTCACTCAGAGGGTGGTGAATCTTTGGAATTCTCGACCTCAGGGGGCTGTGGAGGCTCAGTCTTTGAGTGTATTCAAGACAGAGATCGATAGATTGTTGAATATTAAGGGAATCAAGGGATATGGAGATAGTTCAGGAAAGTGGAGTTGAGGTAGAAGATCAGCCATGATCTTATTGAATGGCTGAGCAGGCTTGAGGGGCCGAATGGCCCACTCCTGCTCCTATTTCTTATGTTCTTATGCCATTTGCCTTCCTAATTGCTTGCTGTACCTGCATGCTAACATTGTGTTTCCTGTATGAGGACAATAAATCTCTCTGAACACCAACAGTTAATAGTTTCTCACCATTTAAAAACATATTCTGCTTTTCTATTCTTCCTACCAAAGTGAATTATACTCCATCTGAACCTTACTGCCCACTCACTTAGTCTATCTATATCGCTTTGCAGACTCTTAGTGTTCTCCGCACTGCTTACTGTCCCACCTAGCTTTGTGTCGTCAGCAAACTTGGATACATTACACTCGGTCCCTTCATCTAGGTCATTAATATAGATTGTAAATAGCTGAGGCCCCAACACTGATCCTTGCAGCACCCCACTAGTTACAGCCTGCCAACCTGAAAATGACCCGTTTATCCCTACTCTCTGTTTTCTGTCCGTTAACCAATCCTCTATCCATGCTAATATATTACCCCAACCTCATGAACGCTTATTTTGTGTAACAACATTTTAGGTGGCACCTTATCGAATGCCTTTTGGAAATCCAAATATACTACATCCACTGGTTCCCCTTTATCTACCCTGCTAGTTACAGCAAAAACTCAAATAAATCATCAAACACGATTTCCCTTTCATAAAACCATGTTGACTCTGCCTAATCATATCGTGATTTTCTAGGGAAATAGGAATGGGAGTCGGCCATTCACCCCCTCTGGCCTGTTAGGAACATAGCAATAGGATGAGGCCCTTCAGTCCCTTGAGCCTGTTCCACCAGACAGTTCGATCATGGGCTGATCTGTATCTGAATAGGAGGAGGCCCTTCAGTCCCTTGAGCCTGTTCCACCACACAGTTCGATCATGGGCTGATCTGTATCTGAACTCCTTCTACTCGGCTTGGTTCCCGAACCCAACAACATCCCATCCAGTTTAAACAGAAATGTCTACCTGGGATGTGGGCGTCATGGCAAGGCCAGCATTTATTGCCCATCACTAATTGCCCTTGAGAAGGTGGTGGTGAGCTGCCTACTTGAACCACTGCAGTCCGTGTGGTGAAGGTGCTCCCACAGAGCTGTTAGGGAGGGAGTTCCAGGATTTTGACCCAGCGACGATGAAGGATCGGCGATACATTTCCAAGTCAGGATGGTGTGTGACTTGGAGGGGAACTTGCAGGTGGTGGTGTTCCCATGCGCCTGCTGTCCTTGTCCTTCTAGGTGATAGAGGTCGCGGGTTTGGGAGGTGCTGCCGAAGAAGCCTTGGCGAGTTGCTGCAGTGCATCTTGTAGATGGTACACACTGCAGCCATGGTGGTGGAGGGAGTGAATGTTTAAGGTGGTGGATGGGGTGCCAATCAAGCGGGCTGCTTTGACCTGGATGGTGTCGAGCTTCTTGAGTGTTGTTGGAGCTGCACTCATCCAGGCAAGTGGAGAGTATTCCATCACACTCCTGACTTGTGCCTTGTAGATGGTGGAAAGGCTTTGGGGAGTCAGGAGGTGAGACACTCGCTGCAGAATACCCAGCCTCTGACCTGCTCTTGTTGCCACAGTATTTATGTGGCTGGTCCAGTTAAGTTTCTGGTCAATGGTGACCCCCAGGATGTTGATGGTGGGGGATTCGGCGATGGTAATGCCGTTGAATGTCAAGGGGAGGTGGTTAGACTCTCGCTTGTTGGAGATAGTCATTGCCTGGCACTTGTGTCTGGCCTATCTCCATCAGCAGGGGCGCAGCGCGCAGGCGCGGGAAGGGCTGGTCCCCGGAGACCGCCTTCCTGCGCGGAGCATGCGCGGTGCGGCTCCAGGAAACTGAGCGGGGGCGAGCGCGGCCTCAGCAACACCGAGTGCGCGTCTCAGGCCCTGAATCAGAGCGGCCGGGCCCGGCGGACGTGCGGCCAGGGCCCCGGCACCAGGAAACCCAGGGTGCAGCACCTCCCCCAGACAGGAGAAACCACAACTGGCATCGACACAGCAGACCCGTAAACAACGATGTAGAACGACAATGGAAAACATTTAAAACAGGGTTCAACAGAGTGCAGGAAAAATATATTCCACTAAAAGGAAAGAGCAAACTAAACACTAATGAGACTCCATGGATGAATAAAGACATAAGGAAAAAATTGATGGTAAGGACAGAGGGATACGTCAAGTACATAGACAGCAGGGGAGTGCATGATAAGAGAGAATACAAAGTGATGAGGAGAGAAGTCAAAAAAACAATTCGGAAGGCAAAGAGCAACTATGCAATTAAATTATCAAGGAACATAAAACTAAATAGTAAAGTATTTTACAGGCACATCAATAAAAAAGGAAGGTTGGGATGGGAATAGGGCCATTAAGTGATGGACAGGACAATACCACAGGTAACAATAGGGAGATGGCAGAAATATTAAATCATTATTGCGCTTCGGTATTTACCAGGGTGATAGAACAGGTGGACATGACATTGGATGATGAGATGAGTAATGAGATAAGTGCATTTAAAATAAAAAAGGGGAGATATTAAATAAACTAATCAAACTCAGAGGATAAAAAATGGATTGCATCCACGTATTTTAAAAGAGTCTAGGGAAGAGTTAGCAGAGGCATTACTACACGTATTTAATAATTCGTTAGAAAATGGTGTAGTGCCAGAGGACTGGCGGATAGCTAACGTAATACCTATATTTAAGAAGGGGGATAGAACATGTCCAGGGAATTATAGACCAGTCAGCTTAACATCGGTGGTAGAAAAATAATGGAATCCCTACTAAAGGAGAGAACAGAAGAACATCTAGAAATGAAAAATATAATAATAAATAGTCAGCACAGATTTCAAAAGGGAAAATCTTGCTTGACCAACCTTACTGAATTTTTTGAAGAGGTAACAGAGAGAGTAGACAATGGTAATGCAGTAGATGTAATTTATCTAGATTTTCAAAAGGCCTTCGATAAGATACCCATAATAGACTCATGAATAAGGTCAGAGAATGCAGAGTCAGGGGACAAGTAGCAGAATGGACGAAAGGTCTTCGACCTGAAACGTTAACTCTGTTTCTCTCTCCACGGATGCTGCCTGGCCTGCTGAGTTTTTCCAGCGTTTTCTGTTATAGCAGAATGGATTGCTGGCTGGCTTCAAGACAGAAAGCAGAGAGTAGGGGTAAAGGGCAGCTATTCACAGTGGCAGAAGGTGGGTAGTGGTGTTCCACAAGGATCAGTGCTGGGACCACTGCTGTTCACAATTTACATTAACGATTTAGACTTTGGAATCAAAAACACAATTTCTAAATTTGCGGATGATACCAAATTGGGGGGGGATAGTCAATACTGAGGAGACTGCAATAAATTACAGGAGGACATTAATAAGTTCAACACAGATAAATATGAGGTATTACATTTTGGTAGGAAGAATCGGGAGGTCACTTATCACTTGGAGGGTGCGAGTCTAGGTGCGGTAGAGGAACAAAGGGATCTCGGAGTACAAATACACAAATCACTAAAAGTTGCGACACAGCTTAGCAAGGCCATAAAAAAAGCAAACCAAGCACTAGGGTTTATTTCTAGAGGAATAGAATTGAAAAGTAGGGAAGTTATGCTAAACCTGTATCGAACCTTGGTTAGACCACACTTGAAGTACTGCGTGCAGTTCTGGTCGCCATATTATAAAAAGGATATAGAGGCACTGGAGAGAGTGCAAAAATGATTTACAAGGATAATAGCAGAAATGCGAGGGTATACATATCAGGAAAGGATGAACAGGCTGGGTCTCTTTTCTTGAAAGCAGAAGGTTGAGGGGTGACCTAATAGAGGTCTTTAAAATTCTGAAAGGTTTTGATAGAGTGGATACAGAGAGAATGTTTCCCCTTGTGGGGAAGAGCATAACCAGAGGCCATCAATATAAGATAGTCACCAAGAAATCCAATAGGGAATTCAGAAGAAACTTCTTTACCCAGAGAGTGGTGAGAATGTGGAACTCGCTACCACAGGGAGTGGTTGAAGCGAATAGTATCGATGCGTTTAAGGGGAGGCTGGACAAGCAGATGAGGGAGAAGGGAATAGAGGGTTATGCTGATAGAGTTAGATGAGGAAAGATGGGAGGAGGCTCGAGTGGAGCATGGACTGGTTGGGCCGAATGGCTTGTTTCTGTGCTGTATATCCGATGTAACCCACCAATCCTATTGGATTTCTTCTATCTTATATTGATGGCCTCTAGATATGCTCTTCCCCACAAGTGGAAACATTCTCTCTGTATCCACTTTATCAAAACCTTTCATCATTTTATAGACCTCGATTAGGTCACCGCTGGATGCGGAAGTCGGTCCCTGGCCGCCTGTGTAGGTCTTTTTGTTGCTTCAGTTTGAGCTGGAGTGGAGATGGAGGAGAAGCTGCTGGGTTTAACCCCCAGTACTTCTGAGCCCAGGAGGACCCAACAATTTCCAATGTGAGACTGTCAAGGGAGGTGGATTCTGGGGGAGATTAGGTTGTTAAACAGACACTGTCCCTACAATGTAAAAGAGTATTGTTTTAGGAACAAGTATTTCTGTAGTGGCTTTTAATCCACTTTACATATACAGATTTGTTTTATTCATTCATGGGATGTAGGTATTGCTGGCAAGGCCAGCATTTATTACCCATCCCTAGTTTCCCATTGAGAAGGTGGTGGTGAGCCGCCTTGAACCGCTGCAGTCCGTGTGGTGAAGGTGCTCCCACAGTGCTGTTAGGGAGGGAGTTCCAGGATTTTGACCCAGTGACAATGAAGGAACGGCGATCTATGTCTAAGTCAGGATGGTGCGTGACTTGCAGATGATGGTGTTCCCATGCACCTGCTGCCCTTTTCCTTCTAGGCGGTAGAAGTCGTGGGAGAGGTAGGGTGGCAGGTTCCCTTCCGTAGGAACACAAGAATTAGGAGCAGGAGTAGATCATACGGCCCCTCGAGCCTGCTCTGCCATTCAATAAGATCATGGCTGATCTTCGACCTCAACTTGACTTTCCCGCCCGATCCCCATATCCCTGAGGGACATTAGTGAACCAGTTGGGATTTTAATGACAATCCGGCAGCTTTCATCGTTACTTTTTTTCTAGTGCCGGCCCCACAAATTCCCAGATTCATTGAGCTCAATTTCACAACCTGTCTTTGTGTTTTTGTGGGTTCTCTCTCACGTTCCCTTTTTCCTGTTTTATATTCATTTTACAGGGTATTCGAAGGGGAGGATTTGTAGACAGGAAATTTAACTCAAACACCACATCAAGATCTGACAGAATCACACTCTTCATCGGGACCTGAATATCATCAAACATAACATGGAAGCAAAAAGCACCGTTCACAGCAGGGAGAAACCATACATGTGTTCTGTGTGTGGACGTGGATTCAGTCGATCCACTGGCCTGGCGAAACACAAGCGCAGTCACACCGGGGAGAAACCGTGGAAATGTAGGGACTGTGGGAAAGGATTCGATTACCCGTATCAACTGGAAATGCATCGGCGCATTCACACCGGGGAGAGGCCGTTCACCTGCTCCGAGTGTGGGAAGGGATTCACTTGTTCATCCACCCTGCTGAGACACCAGCTTGTTCACACTGATAAGAGACCTTTTAAATGTTCTGACTGTGAGAAGAGCTTTAAAAGCAAGAATGATCTGTTAACACATCAGCGAATTCATTCTGGGGAAAGGCCATTCACTTGCTCCATGTGTGGGAAGGGATTTACTCGTCCATCCGACCTTCTGACACACCAGCGTGTTCACACCGGGGAGAGGCCGTTCACCTGCTCCGTGTGTGAGAAGAAATTTGCTTGTTCATCCACCCTGCTGAAACACCAGCTTGTTCACACCAATGTGAGAACTTTTAAATGTTCTGACTGTGAGAAGAGCTTTAAAAGCAAGCCGGTTCTGTTGAAACACCAGCGAATTCACTCTGAGGAGAGACCTTTCACTTGCTCCGTGTGTGGGAAGGGATTTACTCATCCATCCGACCTTCTGACACACCAGCGTGTTCACACCGGGGAGAGGCCGTTCACCTGCTCCGTGTGTGAGAAGAAATTTGCTTCTTCATCCAACCTCACTGAACATCAACTTGTTCACACTGATAAGAGACCTTTTAAATGTTCTGACTGTGAGAAGAGCTTTAAAAGCAAGAAGGATCTGTTGGCACACCAACGCACTCACACTGGGGATTGGCCGTTCACCTGTTCCATATGTGGAAATGGATTCCACAGTACTTCCCACCTGCTGACACACCAGCGAGTTCACACTGGGGAGAGGCCGTTCACCTGTTCCGAGTGTGGGAAGGGATTCACTCAGTCATCCCACCTGCTGAGACACCAACGCACTCACACTGGGGAGAGGCCGTTCACCTGTTCCATATGTGGAAATGGATTCCACAGTACTTCCCACCTGCTGACACACCAGCGAGTTCACACTGGGGAGAGGCCGTTCACCTGTTCCGAGTGTGGGAAGGGATTCACTCACTCATCCAACCTGCTGAGACACCAGCGAGTTCACAAGTGACGGCAGGGGTTGAAATCTGCTGTTATTGCTGCTGTTAATCACATCCAGGACTGAACCCTGTTCACTCTGACAGTTGGGTTCACTCCTGTTGTTGAACTCCACCACTGACCCTGCTGAAGGTTGTAGGCTCAGGGAGTGGGGCCTCCAGGAGTGGACGGTAAGAAAGCTGGGTTTCGGTATCCTGACAAATATATGGCGAGGAACCAGATGAATCCTTACTGAGGAAATGACTGGGGTTTCACCGGCCAGCGTAGGTCTAGGGGTGAATGATGCCTGACTCCCCGAACTATATTACATTGAACCCAGTTGAGATCAACATGAATTCAGTTTACAGGAGAATAGAGAGAAATATCACCCACAGTCGAGGGAGACAAAAGCAGCCATTAGAGAAGCTCAGCGATCTTTGGAAAAGAAGATGGTGTCAATTGTGGTAAAAATGGGAAAATCTTTCCCAGCTCCGTCAGGAGTCAGAATCCCGTTAAAGATGGTTTCGGGCAGGGCTGGGCAATGATTGGGGCTGGAGGGCCACTTAACAAGTTGTGGTGAGCTGTTGAGGGCCGCACACCAATGTTGCCCCTGAGGTGCGCGGCTGCACGGTGGCGCAGCAATGGCGAGGCCCCGCGCAGGCCGCTCACCAGCTCCTGCCGCTGGGAGAGAAACCGCGCAGCACATTTAAAGGGACCGCGCACGTTGGTGAGAGCAAAGTGTTCAATTGGTGAATCGGAAACAGTCCGACTCTTAGTGTTGAGCATCGCACCACTTCTACCCTCCCAATAATTTATCAACATCAATTCAGATAGTCCTCAGATACCATCTTAAATACACAGAATGTGGTGTAAGATAGTAAAATCTGCCGTTACTAAATGAATGAAATGAGTGATCGATCGATCGATGGATTATATGTTGGACTGAAAGTCCACGTGGCTGTTTGGCCGAGCGGCTCGAGTCTTTTGAAGCACAAGTAGCTCTTTGTGGACACTGTTTCTGCTTCAAAAAACTGAAGAACATCAGAAGTCATTAACGGAGACTGGCACAGCATGCCAGCTCAACAAATGGCACCAAAGAATGGTGGGATGTGGGTTTATGCCCATTCTCCCTCACACTGCAAATCCTTAATCCCCACTGGACTGTCGGGAAGAAAGAGGGGGGTCAACAGAAAGTGAGCCTGTCCCCACAAGGAAGTACATTTGGAGGGTGAGAGCCCACGGGTCACAGTAGAACGGCAGGGTCAGAGCAAGCTGCCCACCTGTTCCCTCAGCTGAGAATGCTTTGGTTGTGTGCAGGGACCTAAAGAGAAAAAAACACACACAACAAAAAGTAAAAGGCCAAAGAAAACTTCAAAGGGTTTGCTTAAAGTAAGAAAATACTATATTTGTAAAATAACTGCAGGTAGTTCTTTGGCTAAACTCTTACTTAGTCAAACAATCATATTCCAATAAGTGATATTGCAGCTTGCTGTTGATGATAATTAGAGATGTACTTTGTCGATAAATAGTGTACGAGGTTAAAAAGCAGAAAGCTTCCCATTTGGGGATTCATGTTGCTGCGGAACTGCTCAGGCTGTTTCCATTGTTATTTTATTGTCTTTTGGCCATTTTTTAGTAGTTGTCCTTCTAGTTCAGATATGCTGGGGGTAATTTGAACCTCCCCCACCTGACGGGATTGAATTTCCTGCCCGTTTTACACCTTCACCCTCCATTACCTCATCAAAAAACTCAGTCAACATCGTCAAACACGATTTGCCTTTAACAAATCCGTGCTGGCTCTCCTTTATTAGTCCATACTTACCCAAGTGGCTGTTAGTTTTCTCCTGGATTATTGTTTCTAAAAGCTTCTCCACCACCAATGTTAAACTGACTAGCCTGTAATTGCCAGATTTATCCTTCTCCCCTTTTATGAACAAGGGTGTAGCATTTGCATTCCTCCAGTCCTTTGGTCCCAGCCCTGTATCTAAGGAGGATTGGAAGATTGTGGCCAGCACCTCAGCAATTTCTACCCTTCCCTCAGCTACCTCGACTGCATCCCATCTGGACGGGGTGACTTATCCACTTTAAGAACCGCCAGCCTTTCCAGTACCTCCTCTTTATCTATTTTTATCTCATCCTGTATCCCAGCAACCTCCTTGTTTACCATAGCTTTGGCAAAGTCCTCTTCCTTGGTAAACACCGATGCAAAGTATTCATTTAGTACCTCAGCCATGCCTTCTGCCTCCACCAATAGATCTCTATTTTGGTCCCTAATCAGCCCCACCACTCCTCTGACTACTATTTAACTGTTAATATGCCTATAGAAGACCTTTGGATTCCCTTTTATGTTAGCTGCCAATCTATTCTCATACTGTCTCTTTGCCCCTCTTATTTTCTTTTTCACTTGTCCTCTGTACTTTTTATATTCAGCCTGATTCTCCCTTGTATTATCAAGCTGACATCTGTTATACGCCCCTTTTTCTGCTTCATCCTACTCTCTAACTCCTTCCTCATTCAGGGAGCTCTGGCTTTGGTTGCTCTCCCTTTCCCCCTTGTACCAAAACTGTACCCGAACCACCTCCTCTTTTAAGGCTGCCCATTGCTCCATTACTAGTTGATGATGGCAGAAGAAGCTTCGCCCGGAAGAAGTCATCCAAACAGAAGAAGAACCTCCAGTGCGACAAGAGCTGATCGCTCTCCCGCCTTAACGCTGAGATCCTTGGTCTTCACATTTATCTATTGCTTGATGCTTGTGTGAACTGTTAAATGATTAAAGGTAATTTTTGATTAACTAAAGTCCAGAGCAGTAT
Organism: Squalus acanthias; assembly: GCA_030390025.1. Taxonomy (NCBI): domain Eukaryota; kingdom Metazoa; phylum Chordata; class Chondrichthyes; order Squaliformes; family Squalidae; genus Squalus; species Squalus acanthias. The sequence goes on from JASTWF010000102.1 coordinate 363,071, forward strand.
GTCTTTCTTTGACTGCCTAATGTCCAGTTCCACTAAATCACTGGAATATCTGTATCCCTACACCAGTGGGTGTAGAACTGAACCCAGCCAGAGTAGTGGGACAATTTGGAAATAGTGCGATGGGTTTGGATTTCAGCACAGGGATGAGGGAGAGTGTGTGCGACTGGGATTTAGTTTTAGAGGAACAAGAGAAAGTAATGTTCCATATAAATGCGAATTGTCTGTTCTGAATTTCTATCCTGTACTTCCAGTGATGACTTTTGTAAACTCCTTTTACAGGGGATTAGAAGGGGAGGATTTACAGACCAAACAAACTCCACACCTTGGTCATCTTGTAGATTGTACAAACTGTTATGGATAACAAGCTGGTTACAAACAGAAAACAGAGTAGGGGTTAGGAGTGGCTACTCCGACTGGCAAAAGGTGGGAAGTGGTGTTCCACAGGGATCGGTGCTGGGACCACTGTTGTTCACCATTTACAGAAACGATTTGGACTTGGGAATCAGAAGTACAATTTCAAAATTTGTCAATGACACCAAATTGGGGGGTATAGTTAATACTGAGGAAAACTGCGAGAAAATGCAAGAAGACATTAATAAGCTAGCAGAATGGGAGGGTAATTCGCAAATAAATTTCAATATAGCCAAGTGTGAGGTGGTGCATTTTGGTAAGAAGAATAAGGAGGCCACACGCTACTTTAACATAAGAATCTAAATGGGGTAGAAGAGCAAAGGGATCTCGGGGTCCAGATACACAAATCACTAAAAGTAGCGACGCAGGTTAATGAGGCCATAACAGGAGCAAACAATGGACTGGGGCTCATTTCTAGAGGGATAGAATTGAACAGCAGAGAAGTCATGTTAAACTTGTATAGGACATTGGTTAGACCACACTTGGAGTACAGTGCACAGTTCTGGTCTCCATATTATAGAAAGGATATAGAGAAACTGGAGAAGATGCAAAAAGGCTTTGCAAGGATGATCCCAGAACTGATAGGATATATTTATCAGGAAAGGCTGAACAGGCTGGGGCTCTTTTCTCTAGAATAAAGAGAAGGCCGATGGGTGACCTGATCGAGGTCTTTAAGATTATGAAAAGGTTATAGAGGGTGGACCTGGAGAAAATGTTTCCACTTGTGGGGGAGTCCAAAACTACAGGTCATAAATATAACACAGTCTCTAATAAATCCAATGGGGAATTCAGGAGAAACTTCTTTACCCAAAGAGAGGTAAGAATGTGGAACGTGCTACCACAAGGAGTAGTTGAGGCGAATAGCACAGTTGCATTCATGGGGAAGGTAGATAAGCACATGAGGGAGAAAGGAATAGAAGGATATGCTAATAGGGTTCGATGAAGAGTGGTGGGAGGAGACTCGTGTGGAGCAGAAACACCGGCATTGACCAGTTGGGCCGAATGGCCTGTTCCTGTGCTGTAGACTCTGTAATCGATGTAACTCTGTGTAACTATGTCTTCTGACTCCTGACACAGCTGGAAAAGCTTTTACTATTATTTCCATAATTGTGCAGCATCTTCTTTCCAAAGATCTCTTAGCTTCTCTAATGGCTACTTTTGCCTCACTCAATTGTGGGTGATATTTGTCCCTATTCTCCTGTAAACTGAACTCACCTTGATCTGAACTGGGTTCCCCGTGGATGTTCCGGGTCGTGTATTTTTAGTTATCCTGGTGTCTAACACACACACATCAATAAAACAGGGAGTTCCTGGAAACACGCTGCAGGTCCTTCTTTATCTGGAGATCAAATGTCTGTTGTATAATTGTACCAGCAGTTAACAGGCTCCTGTGAACTCCTCCCTCTGCTATTTTAATGCAGACTTTAACCAATTTTATTTTAAATGAGTTAATGCCTGCCTTAAAATGGTAGACTCAGGACTGTCCCATAAACATGTTAAATCTTTGTGGAATAATTACCAGTCATTTTTAGAATGGAAACTTAACCCTGCCGTGTCACTTTCTGTCAGGAACAGATCGCAGTTTGACACCAATCTCTGATTTGACAGCACGTTTCCAGCATTCACCGTTGTTCTTCCTGACTCTAAACACAGTTGTAAAGGAGCCTTCTGTTCTGTGCCCAGGAGCTCTGACCCATGGGAGAGAGCGGCTGGGACACATTTCTTACAGGCCTCAAGATTAACCCACACGGGAACTTTGCTGTCAGTGAAGTGAGACGAGAAAGACCAAAGTGCCGTTTGCCCCTCTCAGTGTGGCCCTGAAGGACTGTGTCCAGGCTGAAGTTCTGTTCCTGCCGTACGATCCTCCCCCAGATTGTCCTTTCTGAGCTCCAGCCAGGTGATGCTAAACACTCAGGTGGGAAAGACAAACATCTACAACAATGTGTTTAACACAAAGCTGATTTATTTGACATATATCCAGAATATTAAACTCCAGCCCAGTTATAGGGGTTATTAACATCAGCAGAAACAAACCCCAACTGTCAGAATGAACATGGTTCAGTCCTGGATGTGATTAACAGCAGCAATAACAGCAGAATCCAACCCCTGCAGTCATTTGTGAACGCGCTGGTGTCTCAGCAGGTGGGATGACCGAGTGAATCCCTTCCCACACACGGAGCAGGTGAACGGCCTCTCCCCAGTGTGAACTCGCTGGTGTGTCAGCAGGGAGGATGACAGAGTGAATCTCTTCCCACACACAGAGCAGGTGAAAGGCCTCTCCCCAGTGTGAACTCGCTGGTGTATTAGAAGGTCGGATGACTGAGTAAATCCCTTCCCACACTCAGTGCAGGTGAACGGCCTCTCCCCATTGTGAACTCGCTGGTGTTTCAGAAGGTTGGATGACTGAGTGAATCCCTTCCCACACATGGAGCAGGTGAACGGCCTCTCCCCAGTGTGAACTCTCTGGTGTATCAGAAGGTAGGATGACTGAGTGAATCCCTTCCCACAGATGGAGCAGGTGAACGGCCTCTCCCCAGAATGAGTGCGCTGGTGTACAGTGAGTTCAGATGATCGCCTGAACCCAGTGCCACAGTGAGAGCACCTGAACGGCCTCTCCCCAGTGTGAGTGCGCTGGTGTACAGTGAGGTCAGATGACTGCCTGAACCCAGTCCCACAGTGAGAGCACCTGAACGGTCTCTCGTCAGTGTGAACTCGCTGATGGCATGTCAGTTCCCTGGAACTTTTATAGCACTTCCCACAGTCCGAGCATTTAAAAGGTCTCTCATCAGTGTGAACTTGCTGGTGATTCAGCAGATTGGATGACTGAGTGAATCCCTTCCCACAGTCGGAGCAGGTGAATGGTCTCTCCCCAGTGTGAATGCGCTGGTGTGCCAGCAGGGTGGATGACTGAGTGAATCCCTTCCCACACATGGAGCAGGTGAACGCCCTCTCCCCAGTGTGAACTCGCTGGTGTGTCAGTAGGTGGGATGAACGAGTGAAACCCTTCCCACACACGAAGCAGGTGAATGATCTCTCCCCAGTGTGAACTTGCTGGTGTGTCAGGAGGTGGGATGAATTAGTGAAACCCTTCCCACACTCAGAGCAGGGAAACGGCCTCTCCCCGGTGTGACTTCGTTTGTGTCTTTCCAGGTTGGATGATCGGCTGAAGCCTTGTCCACACACAGAACACGTGTACAGTTTTTCCCCGCTCTGAATGATGCTTTTTGCTTCCATGTTCAAAGGCTGATGATATTCAGGTCCCGATTAATCAAGTGACTCTGTCAGATCTTGATGTGATGTTTTGTTTGAGTTTCCCATCTTCAAATCCTCCCTTTCTAATACCTTGTAAAATGAATTTAAAACAGGAAAAAGGGAGTGTGAGAGAGAACCCAGAAAAACTACAAAGGCAAGTTATGAAATTGAGCTGAATGAATCTGGTCATTTGTGGGGCTGGCACCAGAAAAAAGTGACCATGAAAGCTGCCAGATTGTCGTAAAAACCCAACTGGTTCACTAATGTCCTTCAGGGCAGAGAACCCGCCACCCAGTCTGGGCTGACACAAGACTCTGGCCTCCATGGGAGGAGAGAGAGAAATGTGGGATGGCGAGGGTTCGAAGGAGAGAGACTTTATACATCTGCAGCTCGACAACTTTGCCAAAACCTCCCAAACCCACGACCTCCAGCTTGTAGAAGGACAAGGGAAGCAGGTGTTTGGGAACACAATCACCACCAAGTTCCCCATCCTGACCGTTCGTTGCTGGGTCAAAATCTGGTAACTCCTGGCATTGTGGGAGTATCTTCACCACACAGACTGCAGCGGTTCAAGAAGAAGGCCCACCACCACCTTCTCAACGGGAAATTGGGGATTGGCAATATATGCTGGCCTTGCTAGCAATGCCCATATCCCAAGAATTAATTTTAAAAATCTGTATGTAAAACGGATTAAAAGCCTTTACAGAAATACTTGTTCCTAAAACAATACTTTTTTGCATTGTACGGACAGTGTCTATTTAGCCACCTAATCTCCCCTAGAATCCACCTCCCTTGACAGTCTCACATTGAGCTCAGGGGTACTCGGGGTTAAAATGAGCAGTTTCTCCTCCATCTCCACTCCAGCTCAAACTGATGAAACAAGAAAGACCTACACAGGCGGCCAGGGACCTACCTTCCGTCAGCCTGCAATAAAACACTTCCCCACAGCCGCTGATTAATGGCGGCCGCAGCTCCCACAATTCCCCGCGCCCCAGAAACCGCTCTATCCAAGGCGCTGATTTCCCCGCTGAGAGTGCGCATGCTCCCCGGGGCCGCGGGCCATTCTGGGAGCCTGGCTCCTGTCCTTTGTCCCGAGTCGGACTCGGTGGAACCGGCTGAAGAAACCGGGAAGCGGCGGCTCGGATGGGGGAGGCGCTGCACCCTGGGTTTCCTGGTGCCGGGGCCCTGGCCGCACGTCCGCCGGGCCCGGCCGCTCTGATTCGGGGCCTGAGACGCGCACTCGGTGTTGCTGAGGCCGCGCTCGCCCCCGCTCAGTTTCCTGGAGCCGCGCATGCTCCGCGCAGGAAGGCGGTCTCCGGGGACCAGCCCTTCCCGCGCCTGCGCACTACGCCCCTGCTGATGGAGATAGGCCGTATTCACCTGCGCGGGCCACTCTGGGTAAGGGCATCCGCCATGTTCATCAATGCAGATGAAAACAACGCAGAGAGCGGCCTATCGAGCCTGTGCCGGCTCTTTGGTAGAGCTATAGAATTAATTCCACTCCCCTGCTCCAGACACTTGAGCACATCAATCTAGGCTGACGCTCCAGTGCAGTGCTGAGGGAGTGCTGCATTGTCGGAGGTGCCCTCTTTCAGATGAGAGGTTAAACCGAGGTGCCGTCTGCTCTCTCAGGTGGACATAAGCGATCCCAAAGCACTATTTCGAAGAAGAGAAGTCTTTGCCAATATTTATTCCTCAATCAACATAACAAAAACAGATGATCTGGTCATTATCACATTTCTGTTTGTGGGAGCTTGCTGTGTGCAAATTGGCTGCTGCATTTCCTACATTACAACAGTGACTACACTGCAAAAAGCACTTAATTGTAAAGTGCTTTGGGATCTTGGGCTTCATAATTAGAGGCATAGTGTACAAAAGCAAGGAAGTTATGATGAACCTTCATAAAACGCTGGTTCAGCCTCAACTAGAGTATTGTGTCCAATTCTGGGCACCGCACTTTAGGAAGGATGTGAAGGTCTTAGAGTGGGTGCAAAAAAGATTTACGAGAATGATGACGGACGATGAGGGACTTCAGTTATGTGGATAGACTAGAGAAGTTGGGGTTGTTCTCCTTAGAGCAGAGACAGTTGAGAGGAGATTTGATAGAGGTGTTCAAAATCATGAGGGTTCTGGACAGAGTAGATAGAGAGAAACTGTTCCCATTGGCGGAAGGGTCGAGAACCAGAGGACACAGATTTAAGGTGATTGGCAGAAGAACCAAAGGCGACATGAGGAAAAACTTTTTTACGCAGTGAGTGGTTAGGATCTGGAATGTACTGCCTGAAAGGGTGGTGGAGCCAGATTCAGTTGTGACTTTGAAAAGGGAATTGGATAAGTAACTGAAGGAAAAAAAAAATGCAGGGCTACGGGGAAAGGGCGGGGGGAGTGGGACTAGCTGAAGTGGTCTTGCAGAGAGCCGGCACGGGCTTGACAGGCAGAATGGCCTCCTTCTGTGCTGTAAACATTGTATTCTACTCGAGGGACACATGATCTGGGGCTCACAGTGTGATTGACGGTAGCTTCCGACCAATAGGGAGCGAGCGGGGCGGGGCTGGAGGAGCGAGCCGGCGGGTCCTCCAACCAATCGGGGAGCCCGAGGGGCGGTACTAGCGCCGGCTGATTGTCTGATCCGCAGGGCAGAGAGTTTCTCCAGTCCCTTGTTCAGGGCCCGGGGCCAAGGGAGGCTGTGGGCCTTTATTCCCCTTATTGGACACAAGGCTCTTTATTTCACAACGGACTGTCTCAGTTTTAAATATCGGGTTTTTAAAAGTGTTTCATTCATCAGAAAAAGACAAAGTACTGGTCATACTGGTCACCTTAACAGAATCTCCTCATATTTATAAAAAAAACTTGAATTTTTATAGTGCCTTTCACAATCACCAGACGTCTCAAAGCACTTTACAGCCAATGAAATACTTTTGAAGTGTAGTCACTGTTGTAATGTAGGAAACGCAGCAGCCAATTTTGCGCACAGCAAGCTCCCACAAAGGGATATGGGGATCTGGCAGGAAAGTGGAGTTGAGGTCAAAGATCAGCCATGATCTTATTGAATGGTGGAGCAGGCTCGAAGCACCATATGGCCCACTCCTGCTCCTAATTCTTATGTTCTCAGATAAACGAGAGGTGATCTCATTGAAACATACAAGATTGAGGGGGATTGACAGGGTAGATGCTGAGAGGTTGTTTCCCCTGGCTAGAGAGTCTAGAACTAGGGGGCATAGTCTCAGGATAAGGGATCGGCCATTTAAGACTGAGATGAGGAGGAATTTCTTCACTCTTGTGAATCTTTGGAATTCTCTGTCCCAGAGGGCTGTGGATGCTCAGTCACTGAGTATATTCAAGGCTGAGTTAGATCGATAGATTTTTGGACCCTAGGGGATTCAAGGGATATGGGGATAGTTCAGGAAAGTGGAGATGAGGTCAAGGATCAGCCATGATCTTATTGAATGGAGGAGCAGGCTCGAAGGGCCACATGGCCGACTCTAGCTCCTATTTCTTATGTAAAACCACGTGCTCTAAATGCAGTAAGTCTGGTGACTAGAGATCTATCGCTTGCCACTCTGCCAAATGTAAAGGCAGCACGCTGCCGAAACCAGACGGCATATTCTCTTGCACGGATTGTGAGGCCATGTTTTCAACACAGAGAGGCCTCAGCCAGCACAAGAGGCACAAACATCCCACCCTGAGGAATGAGAATAGAATAAGAGCACTCATGTCCCAGAAGAGAGCCGGCAGGAAGGACTATGTCTGGTCGGAGGAGGAGACAAAACTCCTACTGGAGCTAGAAGTACAGTTCCAAGGCTGCCGAGATGTTAAAAAGAAAATCGGTAGCATTCTGAAATCTAAAACTAACAGAGGTGCCAGAGGACTGGAGGACAGCTAACGTAGTACCATTATTCAAGAAGGGTAGTAGGGAATTACAGGCCAGTGAGCCTAACATCAGTGGTAGGGAAATTATTGGAAAAATTCTGAGGGACAGAATTAGTCTCCACTTGGAGAGGCAAGGATTAATCAAGGATAGTCAGCATGGCTTTGTCAGGGGGAGATCATGTCTGACCAATTTGATTGAATTTTTCGAGGGGGTGACTAGGTGTGTGGATGAGGGTAGTGCAGTTGATGTGGTCTACATGGACTTCAGTAAGGCTTTTGACAAAGTCCCGCATGGGAGACTGGTCAAGAAGGTAAGAGCCCATGGGATCCAGGGCAACTTGGCACATTGGATCCAAAATTGGCTTAGTGGCAGGAGGCAGAGGGTGATGGTCGAAGGTTGTTTTTGTGACTGGAAGCCTGTGTCCAGTGGTGTACCGCAGAGATCGGTGCTGGGTCCTTTGCTGTTTGTAGTGTACATTAATGATTTAGATATGAATGTAGGAGGTATGATCAGTAAGTTCGCAGATGACACGAAAATTGGTGGGGTGGTAAATAGCGAGGAGGGAAGCCTCAGGCTACAGGATGATATAGACGGGTTGGTCAGATGGGCAGAACAGTGGCAAATGGAATTTAACCCTGAAAAGTGTGAGGTGTTGCATTTTGGGAGGACTAACAAGGCAAGGGAATACACAATGAATGGTAGGACCCTAGGAAGGACAGAGGATCAGAGGGACCTTGGTGTGCATGTACATAGATCCCTGAAGGCAGCAGGACAGGTAGATAAGGTGGTTAAGAAGGCATATGGGATACTTGCCTTCATTAGCCGAGGCATAGAATATAAGAGCAGGGAGGTTTTGATGGAGCTGCACAAAACGCTAGTTAGGCCACAGCTGGAAAACTGTATGCAGTTCTGGTTGCCACACTATAGGAAGGATGTGATTGCATTGGAGAGGGTGCAGAGGAGATTCACCAGGATGTTACCTGGGCTGCAGCGCTTCAGCTATGAAGAGACTGGACAGGCTGGGGTTGTTTTCCTTAGAGCAGAGAAGGCTGAGGGGGGACCTGATTGAGGTGTACAAAATTATGAGAGGCATAGATAGGGTAGATAGAAAGGAACTTTTCCCCTTAGTAGAGGGGTCAATAACCAGGGGGCATAGTTTCAAGGTAAGGGGCAGGAGGTTTAGAGGGGATTTGAGGAAAAACTTCTTCTCCCAGAGAGTGGTTGGAATCTGGAACTCACTGCCTGAAAGGGTGGTAGAGGCAGGAACCCTCACAACATTTAAGAAGCATTTAGATGAGCACTTGAAATGCCATAGCATACAAGGCTACGGACCAAGTGCTGGGAAATGGGATTAGAATAGACAGGGCTTGATGGGTGGCGTGGACACGATGGGCCTCTTTCTGTGCTGTATAACTCTATGACTATCTATGAGATTTCAGATAAACGTCGTGTTCTCCAAAAAGCGGCTGCAAAAGTGACAACATTGGCCCCGAACAACCCCAATAGCGGGGGTGACGATCCTGGGCACTCAGCCCCGGAGACAGATGGTGACACTGACCAACCTGTCCGGCAGAAACGGGCACTACGCCCACCAGGGAGCGCCCCTAAGCACAGGGAGCTCGATGCCCAGCTCACAAGAGCTGAAGAACTCCCCCGCCACAGGAAAGGCCCGGATAGTAAGGCCTTGGGCTTGGGTTTAATCGAAGGAATAACGGAGCAAGTGATCGATAAATCTAAACCACGGAACATCACAAGATCAAAAACGGGGAGTGAGAAAAAGCATAAAGGGCGGAACATCTTAGAACTCCGGCGCCACGAAGAGATGGGCCGCTAAGAAAGCGGAGTATAAACGGGTCCAGACATTGTATCAGGAGGATCGAGAAAGGCTGGCGCGACAAATCATGGGAGCACCAGCCACATCAAACCGTCCTTTATGTAAGGAGGAGCTTGGAAAATGTTTCAGAGAGAAGATATCCAAGCCTAATAACAAATCGAACATCAGTAAATTTGCGGCATATAAAGGCCGGAAAAATGATGGAGAAGTAATGAGAGCCGTTGAGAAAAGGGAGATTGAACAGGCACTGGTGGGGATTAAAGAGACAACTGCAGCCGGGCCAGACGGTATGAAAATTAATAACATCGCCGATATAATGGGAGAGGATGAGACCATTCTCCCGCGGCTCTTTACTCTGTGGCTCAGAACAGCAGCTGTACCGGACACACTGAGGAAAAGCCGGACAGTGATCCCGAAAACCCAGAATACCGAACTCCTGAAGAACACAGACAACTGGCGGCCGATCACCATTGGGCCAATATTGCTCCGACTCTTCACCAAAATCACGGCCAAAAGGCTAAGTGACCTCAATCCCCGACAGAAGGGATTTATAACAGCCACCCCCGGATGCAATGAAAATATCGCCATCCTAGAAAACATCATCAAGGGGGCAAAGAGAAATAAGGAGGAGCTGGCCGTTGTCTTTGTTGATTTGGCAAAGGCATTCGATTCAGTTGGACACAAAATGATTTCCAAGGCACTTGGAAGGATGGGTGAGCCCAAGGCATTTGTTCACCTTGTTGAAGATCTATACACCAACACCTCCACGGTGATAGAGGGGGACAGATTTATGACAGATCCAATTCCCATTGAGAGAGGTGTTAAACAAGGCGATCCTCTCTCCCCAATTCTGTTTAACATGACAATGGACCCCCTCTTATGCTCACTTGATCAAGCCAATATGGGTGTGGCGATGCGATCAAATAACAAATCGATCTTTTGCTCATCGCTTGCTTTCGCTGACGATACAGCAATTCTTAGCGACTCCTACACGGGAATGACAAGAAACCTTAAAATCGTTCAGTCATTCTGCGAATACACGGGGTCGGACATCAACGTTAAAAAGACGGCCGGCTTTCACTTTATTAGTAAGGCTAAGACCTTTCTTTACAACCACCGTGGCAACTGATGGTTGAACGGGAGCCCCGTGTGCTATATCCCCCCTGGGGAGACCGAGAAATACTTGGGAGCCGGTATCGATCCATGGGCAGGAGTCGCAGAAGATAGATGGGCAAACTCAGTGTATGGATGGTGAGTCTGAAGGAGTCCAAATTGAAACCCACCCAGAAATTTGAGATACTGAAGACCCACATTATCCCCAGGTTAACATCGAAGATAGGAGCAGGAGTAGGCCATTCGGCCCCTCGAGCCTGCTCCGCCATTCAATGAGATCATGGCTGATCATCCAAATTCAGTACCCTGTCCCTGCTTTCTCCCCATATCCCTTTAGCCTTAAGAAATATATCTAACTCATTCTTGAATATATTTAATGACTTGGCCTCAACTACCTTCTGTTTTAGAGAATTCCACAGGTTCACCACTCTCTGGGTGAAGAAATTCCTCCTCATCTCAGTCCTAAATGGCTTACCCCTTATCCTTAGACTGTGACCTCTGGTTCTGGACTCCTCCGCCATCGGGAACAGCCTTCCTGCATCTAGTTTGTCCAGACCTGTCAGAATTTTATATGTTTCGATGAGATCCCCTCTCATTCTTCTAAACTCCAGCGAGTATAAGCCCAATCGACCCAATCTCTCCTCATATGTCATTCTCGCCATCCCAGGTATCAGCCTTGTGAATCTTCGCTGAACTACTACCATCTTATCCTTACTGAGGCTTCTCAAAACACCTTAACTGAGCTTGATCGACTGATCAAAAAGGTGGTGAAGGAGATACTTCACCTCCCCTCCGATATCACAGACGGAATCCTGTATTCTGCTAATAGAGACGGAGGCCTGGGCCTACCCAAATTGGAAATCTTAATTCCTTCCGCTGTCATCAGGAAACTTGAGTCTCTCGAGGGCTCCAATGACGTGGTTATTAGGTTTTCTTTCCAATTCTGGGCAGAAAGTACCATCGACTCTGTGTCAAAACTTAGGAACCTGAAAACCCTGAGGGAGGTTGAGGAATTCTTAAGTACAAAGCAAAATATTGTCACAGAAGGTAGTGATCTTCCTCTCGTACCCGAAGCTGTAATGGAGATGCGAGGCGCGTGCATCCATCCCCCCAGTGTGAGAACTCAGCCCAGGAATAGGTACACGAGCTGGAGAGAATGAAAGTTCGAGAGCTGGGTGACCCTCCTAGCCCAGGAATAGGTACACGAGCTGGGAGAATGGGAGTTCCAGAGCTGGGCGAACCTCCTAGCCCAGGAATAGGTACACAAGCTGGGAGAATGGGAGTTCCAGAGCCGGGCGAACCTCCTAGCCCAGGAATAGGTACACGAGCTGGAGAGAATGGGAGTTCTTTGCCCAGAGAGTGGTGAGAATGTGGAACTCGCTGCCCCTCGGAGTGGTTGAGGTGAATAGCACAGATGCACTTAAGGGGAAGCTCGATAAACACACGAGGGAGAAAGGAATGGGAGGATCTGTTGATGGGGTGAGATGAAGTAGGGTGGGAGGAGACTCGTGTGGAGCAGAAACACCGGCATGGGCCGAAAGGCCTGTTTCTGTGCTGTAAATACGATGTAACTGATGTAACTCCTTGTGTGTGGAGGCGGAAGATGTGGGTGTGGTTCTTCATGAATAAAGACTTTGCATCTGTCTTCAGAAAAGAGAGGGACGATGCAGACATTGTAGTTAAGGAGGAGTGTGAAATATTAGATGAAATAAACATCGAGAGAGAGGAAGTATTAAGGGGTTTAACATCTTTGAAAGTAGATAAATCGCCAGGCCCGGATGAAATGTGTCCCAGGCTGTTAAGAGAAGCAAAGTAGGAAATAGTGGAGGCTCTGACCATCATTTTTCAATCCTCTCTGGCTACAGGTGTGGTGCCAGAGGACTGGAGGACTGCTAATGTTGTACCGTTGTTTAAAAAGGGAGAAAGGGATAGACCGAGTAATTTCAGGCAGGTCAGCCTAACCTGCGTGGTGGGAAAATTGTTGGAAGAAATTCTGAGGGACAGTATTAATCGTCATTTAGAAAGGCACGGATTAATCAGGGACAGTCAGCAGGGACTGGTTAAGGGAAGGTCGTTTCTGACTAACTTGAATTTTTTGGAGGTAACAAGGAGGGTCGATGAGGGTAGTGCGTTTGATGTAATCTACAGAGATTTTAGCAAGGCTTTTGACAAGGTCCCACATGGCAGACTGGTCAGAAAAGTAAAAGCCATTGGATCCAAGGGATCCAAAATTGGCTCAGTGGCAGGAAGCAAAGGGTAATGGTTGACGGAAGTTTGTGTGACTGGAAGGCTGTTTCCAGTGGGGTTCTGCAGGGCTCAGTACTGGGTCCCTTGCTTTTTGTGGTATACATCATGATTTAGACTTCAATGTAGGAGGCATGATTAAGAAGTTTGCAAGTGATACAAAAATTGGCTGTATGGTTGATAGTGAGGAAGAAAGCTGTAGACTGCAGGAAGATATCAATGGACTGGTCAGGTGGGCAGAAAAGTGGCAAATGGAATTCAATTCGGAGAAGTGTGAGGTAATACATTTGGGGAGGGCTAACAAAGCAAGGGAATACACAATAAATGGTAGGATACTGAGAAGCGTAGAGGAACAGAGGGACCTTGGAGTGCATGTCCACAGATCCCTGAAGGTAGCAGGACAGGTTGATACGTTGGTTAAGGGATACGGGGTACTTTCCTTTATTAGCCGAGGCACAGAATATAAGAGCAGGGGGGTTATGCTTAAACTGTATAAAACACTAGTTAGGCCACAGCTAGAGTACGGTGTACAGTTCTTGTCACCACATTACAGGAAAGATGTGATTGCACTAGAGGGTACAGAGGATAGGCTGGGGTTGTTTTCTTTGGAACAGAGGAGGCTGAGGAGACTTGATTGAGGTGTATAAAATTATGAGGGGCCTAGATAGAGTGGATAGGAAGGACCTATTTCCCTTAGCAGAGGGGTCAATAACCAGGGGGCACAGATTTAAAGTAATTGGTAGAAGGATTAGAGGGGAGTTGAGGAGAACTTTTTTCACCCAGAGGTAGTGAATTTCTTGAGTGTGTCCGGGATAGTTTTCTACAATATGTCCTAGAACCAACAAGGGGGCAGACCATATTAGATTTAGTAATGAGTAAAGAGCCAAATTTATTTAACAGGCTAACTGTGCGTGAACATTTATCCAATAGCAATCATAACATGATCGAGTTCAACGTAGTGTTTGAAACGGAGAAACACGAAACAGCTACTGAAGATTCTAGATTTAGGTAAGGCCGACTTCAAAGGGATGAGGCCGAGACTGTCCACAGTAAACTGGGCAAATCTGTTAATGGGTAAAACGACAGAAGATCAGTGGGAGGTGTTCAAAAAAGAATTTAATGTGATACAGAACCAGCTTATACCCCCGAGGGGCAAGAGCTCTACTTGCCAAAAAAAAGCCATGGATGATTAAAGAGGTAAGAGACAGCATAAGACTAAAAGAAGCATACAAAAATGCAAAAAATAGCACAGATCCTGGCGAATGGGAAAGATACAAAGAACAGCAAAGGGTAACAAAACAGATAGTAAGAGCTACAAAAAGGGAGTATGGAAAGAAACTTGCAAGGGATGTCAAAATCAACAAAAAACATGTTTACAATTATATCAGGAAAAAGATGGTGGTCAGGAGCAATGTTGGCCCCTGAAAACTGATACCGGTGATATTGTCAATGATAATAAGGAAATGACGGACATTACTTTGCGTCAGTAGAGGAAGAGGATAGCATGCCGGAAATCCCAAGGAAACTAATATTGAATCGGGGACAAGGACTCAATAAAATTAATGTAAGTAAAATAACAATAATGAAGAAAATAATGCCACTAAAGAGTGACAAATCCCCAGAACCAGTTGGTTTACACCCCAGTGTTTTAATGTAGGTGTGCACATTGCAGATTCCCTAACTATAATCCTCCAAAGTTCTTTGGATTCAGGAACTGTCCCTTTAGATTGGAAAATTGCGCATGTCACTCCGCTATTTAAGAATGACGAGAGGGGGAAACCAGGGAATTATAGACCAGTTAGCCTAACACCTGTTGTCGGGAAATTGCTCGAGTCTATAATTAAGGATAGGGTGACTGAACACCTCAAAATTGATCAGAGAGAGCCAGCATAGATTTTTGAAAGGGGAGGTCATGCCTGACAAACCTGATTGAGTTTTTTGAGGAGGTGACTGAAGTAGGGGTCAGGGGAATTTTTTTTGTATTCATTCCTGGGATGTGGGCATTACCCATCCCTAATTGCCCATCTATGGATGTTATTTATATGTACTTCCAGAAGGCATTTGATAAAGTCCCTCATAAGAGACTGTTAACTAAGGTTGAAGCCCATGGAATTGAAGGCAAATTATTGACCTGGTTCGGAAATTGGCTGAACGGCAGGAAACAGAGTGGGGATAATGGGCAGGTACTCTAATTGGCAGGATGTGACTAGTGGTGTCCAGCAAGGATCTGTGTTGGGGCCTCAACTATTCACAGTATTTATTAACGACTTAGATGATGGCACAGAAAGCCACATATCTAAATATGCCGATGACACAAAGATAGGCGGCATTGTAGGCAGTGTCGATGAAAGCATAAAATTACAAAAGAATATTGACAGATTAAGTGAATGGGCAAAACTGTGGCAAATGGATTTCAGTGTAGGCAAATGTGGGGTCATCCACTTTGGACCTAAAAAGGATAGAACAGGGTACTTTCTAAATGGTGAAAAGCTAAAAACAGTGGAGGTCCAAAGAGACTTGGGGGTCCAGGTACATAGATCATTAAAATGTCATGAACAGGTACAGAAATTAATCAAAAAGGCTAATGGGATGCTGGCCTTTATATCTCGAGGACTAGAGTACAAGGGGGTAGAAGTTATGCTGCAGCTGTACAAAACCCTGGTTAGACCACACCTGGAGTACTGAGAGCAGTTCTGGGCACCACACCTTAGGAAGGATATATTGGCCTTGGAGGGAGTGCAGCGTAAGTTTACCAGAATGATACCCGGACTCCAAGGGTTAAGTTACGAGGGGAGAGATTACACAAATTAGGGTTGTATTCCCTAGAATTTAGAAGGTTAAGGGGTGATTTGAGCAAAGTTTAAGATATTAAGGGGAACAGATAGGGTAGATAGAGAGAAACTATTTCCGCTGGTTGGGGATTCTAGGACTCAGGGGCATAGTCTAGAAATTAGAGCCAGACCTTTCAGGAGTGAAGTTAGGAAACACTTCTACACACAAAGGGTGGTAGAAGTTTGGAACTCTCTTCCGCAAACGGCAATTGATGCGAGATCAATTGTTAATTTTAAATCTGAGATCGATAGATTTTTGTTAACCAAAGGTATTAAGGGATATGGGCCAAAGGCAGGTGTATGGAGTTAGGTCACAGATCAGCCATGATCTTATTGAATGGTGGAACAGGCTCAAGGGGCTAAATGGCCTCCTCCTGTTCCTATGTGGGTGGTGGCGGTCTGGAACTCACTGCCTGAAAGGGTGGCAGAGACAGCATTTAAAAAGTACTTGGATATGCACTTGAAGTGCCGTAACCTACAGGGTTACGGACCAAGAGTTGGATTAGGCTGGATTGCTCTTTTTCGACCTGCACAGACATGATGGGCAGAATGGGCTCCTTCTGTGCCATAAGTTTCTATGATTCTAGACTGCTCACTGCTCTTTCACCTCCTGGCCCTGAATGTGCTGTGAGTTTCTATGATTCTAGACTGCTCACTGCTCTTTCACCTCCTGGCCCTGAATGTGCTGTGAGTTTCTATGATTCTAGACTGTTCACTGCTCTTTCACCTCCTGGCCCTGAATGTGCTGTAAGTTTCTATGATTCTAGACTGCTCACTGCTCTTTCACCTCCTGGCCCTGAATGTGCTGTGAGTTTCTATGATTCTAGACTGCTCACTGCTCTTTCACCTCCTGGCCCTGAATGTGCTGTGAGTTTCTATGATTCTAGACTGCTCACTGCTCTTTCACCTCCTGGCCCTGAATGTGCTGTGAGTTTCTATGATTCTAGACTGCTCACTGCTCTTTCACCTCCTGGCCCTGAATGTGCTGTGAGTTGCTATGATTCTAGACTGCTCACTGCTCTTTCACCTCCTGGCCCTGAATGTGCTGTGAGTTTCTATGATTCTAGACTGTTCACTGCTCTTTCACCTCCTGGCCCTGAATGTGCTGTAAGTTTCTATGATTCTAGACTGCTCATTGCTCTTTCACCTCCTGGCCCTGAATGTGCTGTAAGTGTCTATGATTCTAGACTGCTCACTGCTCTTTCACCTCTTGGCCCTGAATGTGCTGTGAGTTTCTATGATTCTAGACTGCTCACTGCTCTTTCACCTCCTGGCCCTGAATGTGCTGTGAGTTTCTATGATTCTGGACTGTTCACTGCTCTTTCACCTCCTGGCCCTGAATGTGCTGTGAGTTTCTATGATTCTAGACTGCTCACTGCTCTTTCACCTCCTGGCCCTGAATGTGCTGTGAGTTTCTATGATTCTAGACTGTTCACTGCTCTTTCACCTCCTGGCCCTGAATGTGCTGTGAGTTTCTATGATTCTAGACTGCTCACTGCTCTTTCACCTCCTGGCCCTGAATGTGCTGTCAGTTTCTATGATTCTAGACTGCTCACTGCTCTTTCAGCTCCTGACCCTGAATGTGCTGTGAGTTTCTATGATTCTAGACTGCCCACTGCTCTTTCATCTCCTGGCCCTGAATGTGGGGCCAGCTCTAGACGAGCAGTCTCTCCTCAGTGTGATAGCGCTGGGACGTGTTCACCTTCTTGGGAGCTTAGAAAGCCCATCCCACAGTCAGGATGTTAGAACGGGTCTCAGTGGGATCTCGCGGGTGTCTAAACGGGTTGGACGAGGAAGCGAACGGCTACTCGCCAGTGTGAACTCGCTGGTGTCTGAGCAGGTTCCATGACCGAGTGAATCCCTTCCCACACTGGGAGCAAGTGAACGATCTCTCTCCAGTGTGAACTCGCTGCCGTATCAGCGGGCTGGACAACGGAGTCAATCCCTTCTCGCCTGTGGAGTCGGTGAAAGGCCTCTCCCTGGTGTGAACTTGCTGGTGTCTGAGCAGGCTGGAGGACTGAGTGAATCCCTTCCCGCACTGGGAGCAGGTGAACGGTCTCTCTCCAGTGTGAACTCGCTGTTTCAGCTGGCTGGATGACTGAGTCAATCCCTCCCCACCTGTGGAGTCGGTGAAAGTCCTCTCCGTGGTGTGAACTTGCTGGTGTCTGAGCAGGCTGGAGGACTGAGCGAATCCCTTCCCACACTGGGAGCAGGTGAACGGTCTCTCCCTGGTGTGAATACTCTGGTGTCTGAGCAGCCTGGATGACAGAGCAAATCCCTTCCCGCACTGCGAGCAGGTGAACGGCCTCTCTCCTGTGTGAACTCGCTGTTTCAGCTGGCTGGATGACTGAGTCAATCCCTCCCCACCTGTGGAGTCGGGGAGCTGCCTCTCTGTGGTGTGAACACGCTGGTGTTGCAGCAGGTTGGAGGACTGAGCGAATCCCTTCCCACACACGGAGCAGGTGAACGGCCTCTCCCCAGTGTGGACCCTCTGGTGTGTCAGCAGGGTGGACGAGTGACAGAAGGCTTTCCCGCACACTGAGCAGGTGAACGGCCTCTCCCCAGTGTGAACACGCTGGTGTTGCAGCAGGTTGGAGGACTGAGCGAATCCCTTCCCACACACGGAGCAGGTGAACGGCCTCTCCCCAGTGTGGACCCTCTGGTGTGTCAGCAGGGTGGACGAGTGACAGAAGGCTTTCCCGCACACTGAGCAGGTGAACGGCCTCTCCCCAGTGTGAACTCGCTGGTGTTGCAGCAGGTTGGATGACTGAGCGAATCCCTTCCCGCACACGGAGCAGGTGAACGGCCTCTCCCCAGTGTGGACCCTCTGGTGCGTTCGCACGTGCGACGTCTGGGCGAAATCCCTTCCCACACACGGAGCAGGTGAACGGCCTCTCCCCAGTGTGAACTCGCCGGTGCGTTCGCACATGCGACATCAGGGCGAATCTCTTCCCGCACACGGAGCAGGTGAACGGCCGCGC
Source organism: Squalus acanthias (assembly GCA_030390025.1). NCBI lineage: Eukaryota > Metazoa > Chordata > Chondrichthyes > Squaliformes > Squalidae > Squalus > Squalus acanthias. The sequence continues at coordinate 381,608 of JASTWF010000102.1, forward strand.
CCCGGTGTGCGTGCTCTGGTGCATCAGCAGCTCGGATAAGCGCAGGAACCTCTTCCCGCAGCAGGAGCAGCTGTGCGGCCTCTCGTCGGTGTGAGCGCGCTGGTGCCTCATCAGGTACTGGGAGCGCTTGAAGCTCTTCCCGCAGTCGGCGCACTGGAACGGCCTCTCGTCGCTGTGAATCTGCCGGTGGGTCAGCAGGTCGGAGGAGCGAGCAAAACCTTTCCCGCACACGGGGCAGACGAACGGCTTCTCCCCGCTGTGACCGCGCCGGTGGGCTTCCAGCTTGCAGGGGTGAACGAAGGCCTTCCCGCAGTCCCCGCACTTGTAACGCCTCTCCCCGCTCTCCCTGCGCTTGTGGGCCGCCAACTGCGACGGGTAAACGAAGCCCTTCCCGCAATCCTCGCATCTGTACTGCAGGTCGCCAGTGTGACTGCGCTCGTGGCCGGCGAGCTGGTGGGGGTAAACGAAGCCCTTCCCGCAGACCTTGCACCGATGCGGCCTCTCCCCCGCGTGATCCACCCTGTGCCTGGACAGGGAGGACATGTAAATGAATCCCTTCCCGCAGTCCTCACATTTATACCGCCTCTCCCCAGTGTGGCTGCCCATGTGGCTCTCCAGACTGGAGGAGCGTCTGAACCCGCGGCCGCACACTGAACACGTGTGTGGTTTGTCTGCGCTGCGATCGCCGCTCTCTCCTTCCATGTGCGAAGGCCGACGGTCTTCAGGTTCCTGATGAATCGAAGCGACTCGGGTCAGATCCTGACGTGATGTTTGGTTTGAGCTTCCTGTCTGTAAAATTATTTCAGAAAGGATAAGAGGGAGATTGCTTTGTTTTAAATTCATTTGCGGGATGTGGGCGTCGCTGACAAGGCCAGCATTTATTGCCCATCCCTAATACTGGGCCCATACTCTCTGGAGTTCAGAAGAATGAGAGGTGATCTCATTGAAACATGTAAGATTCTGAAGGGGATTGACAGGGTAGATGCTGAGAGGTTGTTTCCCCTGGCTGGAGAGTCCAGAACTAGGGGCATAGTCTCAGGATAAGGGGTCGGCCATTTAAGACTGAGATGAGGAGGAATTTCTTCACTCAGAGGGTTGTGAATCTTTGGAATTCTCTGCCCCAGAGGGCTGTGGATGCTGAGTCTTTGAGTATATTCAAGGCTGAGATCGATAGATTTTTGGACTCATGGGGAATCAAGGGATATGGGGATTGGGTGGGAAGGTGGAGTTGAGGTCGATGATCAGCCATGATCTTATTGAATGGTGGAGCAGGCTCGAGGGGCCGTATGGTCCACTCCTGCTCTTAATTCTTATGTTCTTAATTGCCGCTACCTTTCTTCAAAGAGCTTTCATAAAGCTTTCTACAGGCACATTAGTAGGAAGAAAAGTCAGGATAGGGGTAGGGTCGCTAAGGGATGAAGGAGGCGAGTGTGTCGTGGAGAGTCAGGGAATGACAGAGATAGTAAATAAGAACTCGGTCTCAGTTTTCACCCAGGAGCTGGATATTGGGATTGTAGAAGCACCAGAGGTGGCTGGAGAACGGTTAGTGGAGGTTATCATTGAAAGAGATCGTAGGATAGAGTGTACCTGTAGCATTTAGTACACATCTGAGTGTACCTGTAGAATTTAGTAAACATCTGAGTGTACCTGTAGCATTTAGTAAACATCTGAGTGTACCTGTAGCATTTAGTACACATCTTCCAAAATTCTATAGATTATGGAACAGTTCCGGCAGATTGGAGGGTGGCAAATGTAACCCCACTATTTAAAAAAAGAGGGAGAGAGAAAACCGGGAACTACAGACCGGTTAGCCTAACATCAGTAGCAGGGAAAATGCTAGAGTCTGTTATAAAGGATGTGATAACAGGACACTTAGAAAATATCAACGGGATTAGACAAAGTCAACATGGATTTATGAAAGGGAAATCGTGTTTGACAAACCTACTGGAGTTTTTTGAGGATGTAACTGGTAGAATAGATAAGGGAGAACCAATGGATGTGGTGTATTTGGATTTTCAGAAGGCCTTTGATAAAGTCCCACATAAGAGGTTAGTGTGCAAAATTAAAGCACATGGCTGGAGGGTCTAGAACGAGGGGTCACAGTCTCAGGATACGGGGTAGGACATTTAGGACTGAGATGAGGAAAAATGTCTTCACTCAGAGGATGGTGAACCTGTGGAATTCTCTACCACAGAAGGCTGTGGAGGCCAAGTCACTGAATATATTTAAGAAGGAGATAGATAGATTTCTAGACACAAAAGGCATCAAAGGGTATGGGGAGAGAGCGGGAATATGGTATTGAGATAGAGGATCAGCCATGATCATATTGAATGGCGGAGCAGGCTCGAAGGGCTGAATGGCCTACTCCTGCTCCTAGTTTTCTATGTTTCTATTAAGATTCTATAACCATTATTCGATAACTATAATATGTGAAATTGTATGTTAAAAACCTAAAAAGCCTGTATAAAATGGCGAATGGCTGAGACCAAAGCAGGATGGGAAATGATGCCAACCTGACTAAAACCCTGTGTTTTAAATGACTGATGTAATGGAATGTGGTGCTCAGTAAACACGGAGACTGTCGGGGACATGGAGTTCAGTGATGTTATGGAAAAGAGATCAGAGCTAGAGAAGAGAGAGAGGAGTTGGAGCCTTCATTTTAGAAACTGCAGAATAGACAAACTGTTTAGAAAACACCTCAAGGATGTTCTGTAAAGTGAAGTTCTTAGATCAGGGTATTCTGTTATGCACAGAAAGAGGCCGAGTGGAACTAACGAGGTCATAAGATGATTGGCGAGGAGAGGAGGGACATTTACCAGGTGTCCGAGAGCTAATTACTGCCACGTAGGCAAAATGGGAGAAAAAGGGAATAAAAATGCAGATATTGAACATCGAAAGCAGCGCGAAGCCAGAGGAGGAAGAAGAAGCTTCAGTCAACAGAACACAGCAAGAGAATAAAGAGACAGCGCCACAGTCACTGGGAAGGAATGCCGGGGTTCGATGAACAGACTGCGACTATCTTCTTGTTAATTATTACTTCTTTGTACCGGATGTTTAATGCTGAATAAACCTGTTTTACTGATACACAATATACCTGAACCCAGAGAGGTTTGTGTCGTCACGGACAAATTATTCTAAAGAGCTTTTAAAAGCTACAAGATACGGGACTGAAGACGTTCCTCAAACGGAGGGGGGACAAATCCCAGGGACATGATGGTTTCCATCTGAGGATTCTGAGGGAAGCCAGGGGAAGGAATAACAGAGGGTCCCCGAGTATAAATTGGCTGGCGCCTTTCCCTACATTACAACAGCGACAGCAATTCAAAATCAATGAATTGGCCGTGAAGCGCTTTGGGCATTCTGGGGTCGTGAAGGGCGGCGAATAAATGCACTCTCGCCTCTGAGTCAGAGGTCGTGGGTTCAAGTCCCACTCCAGAAACTTGAGCCCAAAAATCCAGGCTGACATTCCAGTGCAGTACTGAGGGAGTGCTGCACTGTCGGAGGTGCCGTCTTTCAGATGAGACGTTAAACCGAGGCCTCGTCGGATGGACGTAAATTATCCCATGGCACTATTTTGAAGAAGATATGGGGAATTATCCCCGGTGACCTGGCCAATATTACTTTAAGTTCTTTGTTTCTCTTTTTCGCTCTATTTTGACCCAGACTGTTTAACAATGGAGGGGTTATCATAGAATCACAGAAATTGAGGGCAGGGAAGGCCATTCGGCCCATCGTGCCTGAGCCTAATCTCATTTTCCAGCTCTTGGTCCGTAGCCCTGTCGGTTACAGCACTTCATGTGCATATCCAAGTACTTTTTAACTGAGATGAGGGTTTCTGCCTCTACCACCCTTTCAGGCAGAAAGTTCCAGACCCCACCACCCTCTGAGTGAAAAAGTTCTCCTCAACTGCCCTGTAATCCTTCTACCAATTACTTTAAATCTATGGCCCCTGGTTATTGACCTCGCTGCTAAGGAAAATAGGTCCTTCCTACCCACTCTATCCAGGCCCCTCATAATTTTATACACCTCAATCAAATCTCCCTCATTCTCCTCTGTTCCAAAGAGCAGTTAGTAACAGAGATTGGAGAAGTTTGGGGCTTTTGTTTGCACCGAAGCAGCGAAGGATCAGGGCCAGCCTGATGGAGGTCCTCAAGACCATGAGGGTTATTGATCAAAGGCAAATGACAAATTCCTCTCCGGGCACCTCAAAGTCCGCATGCGCCGCTCTTGTTGGGGTTTAGAACGCGCATGCTCGCGAGCAGCAGTGTCCCAGAACCAGCTGCTAGTGCGCATGCTCAGGGACAGCAGAGTCCCAGGACCAGCTGCTAGTGCGCATGCTCAGGGACAGCAGAGTCCCAGGACCAGCTGCTAGTGCGCATGCTCAGGGGCGAAGAGTCGGAATTACCGGCGGAAAGCGAGTTTTCTCAGCTAGAGGGACGAGCGGAGAGGGACAGGGAAATAAATAACAGTAAACACAAACCTGGGAGTCCGAGGGTCCCGGGAAGCGAACGGAACGGATTCAGCCTCGCGGAGCGGGTCAGACTTCCTCAGCGACACGTGACCGGGGCCCGCGGCCTCAGTGACGTCATCGCATCCGGGACACGTGACCCGGGTCCACAGCCTGATTGACGGGATCTTCTGACCAATAGAGAGCGAGTGGGGCGGGAGCAGCGAGCCGGCGGCGAGTCCTCCAACCAATCGGGGAGCCCGAGGGGCGGGACTAGCGCCGGCTGATTGTCTGATCCGCGAGTTTCTCCAGTCCCTTGTTTAGGGCCCAGGGGCGGCTGTGGGCCTTGCTGGTGTTTGTGGGATCTCTCTGTATCCACTCTATCAAAGCCTTTCATAATTTTATTGACCTTTATTAGGTCACCCCTCAGCCTTCTCTTTTCAAGAGAAGAGATCCAGCCTGTTCATCCTTTCCTGATATGTATACCCTCGCATTTCTGGTATCATCCTTGTAAATCTTCTCTCCAACCTGTCCAGTGCCTCGATATCCTTTTTATAATATGGCGACCAGAACTATACGCAGTCCTCCAAGTGTGGTCTGATGAAGGTTTGATACAAGTTCAGCATAACTTCTCTACTTTTCAATTCTATTCCTCTAGAAATAAACCCTACTTTTACTGATTTGTGTAGTTGTACTCGGAAATCCTTTGCTCCTCTACCCCACCCAGGCTCGCGCCCACCAAGCAATAAGTGACCTCCCAATTCTTCCTACCAAAATCTAATACCTCACATTTATGTGTTGAAATTCATTTACCAATTATATGCCCATTCTGAAAGTTTATTAATGTCTTCCTGTAATTTGTTGCAGTCCTCCTCAGTATTGACTATACCTTCCAATTTGGTGTCATCCACAAATTTAGAAATTGTTTTTTTGGTTCCAAAGTCTAAATCGTTAATGTAAGTTGTGAACAACAGTGGTCCCAGCACTGATCCTTGTGGAACACCACTTATTAACACAGCGGCAGTGGCGAGAGGATAAAGAGCGGCCCGAGAGTGGACCTGAATTAAAGCAGCGGCAGCGGCGAGAGGATAAAGAGCGGCCCGAGAGTGGAGCTGAATTAAAGCAGCAGCAGCGCGAGAGGATAAAGAGCGGCCCGAGAGTGGACCTGAATTAAAGCAGCGGCAGCGGCGAGAGGATAAAGAGCGGCCCGAGAGTGGAGCTGAATTAAAGCAGTGGCAGCGCGAGAGGATAAAGAGCGGCCCGAGAGCAGACCTGAATTAAAGCAGCGGTGAGAGGATAAAGAGCGGCCCGAGAGCGGGCCTGAATTAAAGCAGCGGTGAGAGGATAAAGAGCGGCCCGAGAACAGACCTGAATTAAAGCAGTGGCAGCGGCGAGAGGATAAAGAGCGGCCCGAGAGCGGACCTGAATTAAAGCAGTGGCAGCGCGAGAGGATAAAGAGCGGCCCGAGAGCGGACCTGAATTAAAGCAGCGCGAGGCTCCGATTCAAAAACAGCAACAAAGAGTGACATCACAGGAGAGCAGGTAGGTGATTGGTTGATGAGTATTACAGCTCTGTTTTGCTCTCTAAGTTAGGGAAGGGGGTTAAATTAAAAGCTGAGAAACTAACTTGCTAGTACTTAGTAAATTAAAACTTAAACTAAATAAAATAATCAAACAATAAACCTAAAATATCGATTGAATAAAATCTTTAACTAATTAATTAATTAATGAAACAAGGTTTGAGATGGCAGGGCAGGTGGTGTGTCGTAACTGCAGCATGTGGGAGTCTGTGGAGAGCATCACGATCCCGAGCAACCACATCTGCAGTAAGTATCTGCAACTCGAGGAACTTCGGCTCAGAATTGTTGAGCTGGAGTACGAGCTGCAGACATTGCGATGCATCAGGGAGGGGGAGAGTTTTCTGGACACTTTGTTCCAGGAGGCAGTCACACCCTTTAGGTTAAGTAGTACTTTAGAGTTCGTCAGTGGTCAGGGACAGGAGGGTGTGACTGTGAGTCAGGAAGGTATGGGGACCCAGGATGTAGTGATGGAGGAGCCTCAGCCCTGGACCTTGTCCAACAGGTACGAGGTACTTTCTACCTGTATGGATGAGGAAAAGGACTGCAGGGAGGGTGGGCAAACTGACCACAGCACTGTGGTACAGGGGCCCATCCAAGTGGGGGGGAAAAGGAAGGAATGTGGTAGTAGTAGGGAACAGTATAGTCAGGGGGATAGATACTGTTCTCTGCAGCCGCGAAAGAGTCCCGAAGGCTCTGTTGCCTGCCCGGTGCCAGGGTTAAGGATATCTCCTCGCGGCTGGAGAAGAACTTGGAGTGGGAGGGGGAGGATCCAGTTGTCGTGGTCCATGTAGGAACCAACGACATAGGTAGAACTAAGAATGAGGTTCTGCTGAGGGAGTTTGAGGAGCTAGGGTCTAAACTAATAAGCAGAACCACAAGGGTAATAATCTCTGGATTACTACCTGAGCCACGTGCAAATTGGCGTAGGGTCAAGCAGATCAGAGCGTTAAATGCGTGGCTCAAGGAATGGTGTGGGAAAATGGGGTTTCAATTCATGGGGCACCTGCACCAGTACTGGGGAAAGAGGAAGCTGTTCCGTCGGGACGGGCTCCACTTAAACTGAGCTGGGACCAGCATCCTGGCGAATCGAATAACTAGGGCTGTAGATAGGGCTTTAAACTAAAAAAGGGGGGGGAGGGGTCAGGTATGGGGAAATTTAGAAATCTAAAGAGAGGTCAAGGCAATAGAGCAGTGTAGCGATTTGGGTAAAAATAAGCAGAGTGTGACAGGAAGGGACAGAGAGTTTAATGGTAGCAGTGCAGCAGAGAATAAGGTCAAAGCAGGGAATAATGGTAAAAAAAATTAAATTAAAGGCTCTTTATCTGAATGCACAAAGCATTCGTAACAAGATAGACGAACTAGTGGCACAAATAGAGATAAATGGGTTTGATCTAATAACCATTACAGAGACTTGTTTGCAAGGTGGCCAAGGTTGGGAACTAAATGTTCCAGGGTACTTGACGTTTCGAAAGGACAGGCAGAATGGAAAGGAGGGGGAGTAGCTCTAATAATAAAGGATGACATAAGGACAGTAACGAGAAAGGATCTCGGCTCGGAAGATCAGGAAGTGGAATCAGTATGAGTGGAGATAAGGAATAACAAGGGGCAGAAAACACTGGTAGGAGTAGTATATAGGCCCCCGAACAGTAGCTATACCGTTGGACAGAATATTAATAAAGAAATAGTAGGAGCTTGCAACAAAGGTAATGCAATAATCTTGGGGGACTTTAATCTTCATATAGACTGGACAAATCAAACTGGCAAAGGTAGTCTGGAGGACGAGTTCATGGAATGCATTCGGGACAGTTTCCTAGAACAATATGCCATGGAACCAACAAGGGTACAGGCTATATTAGATCTTGTATTGTGTAATGAGACAGGGTTAATTAACAATCTCATAGTGAAGGATCATCTGGGGCAGAGTGATCATAATATGATAGAATTTCACGTTAATTTTAAGAGTGACTTGCCTAAGTCCAAAACTAGAGTCCTAAAACTTAAATAAAGCCAATTACATAGGTATGAGGGGTGAGTTGGCTAAGGTAGATTGGAAAAATAGATTAAAAGGTATGGTGGTAGATAAGCAGTGGCTAGCATTTAAAGAAATATTTCATAATTCTCAACAAAAATACATTCCATTGAGAAACAAAAACTCCACGGGAAAAGTGATCCAACCGTGGCTAACTAAAGAAGTTAAGGATAGCATTAGATTGAAAGAAGAAGCTTATAATGTTGCAAAGAATAATAATAAGCCTGAGGATTGGGAGAGTTTCAGAAACCAGCAAAGGTTGACCAAAAAATTGATGATAAGGGAAAATATAGAACATGAGAGAAAACTAGCAAGGAATATAAAAGCAGATTGTAAGAGCTTCTACAAGTATGTAAAAAGGAAAACAGTAGCAAAAGTAAACGTAGGTCCTTTAGAGGCTAAGACATGAGAAATTATTATGGGGAATAAGGAAATGGCAGAAACGTTAAACAAATATTTTGTTTCTGTCTTCACAGTAGAAGACAGAAAAAGCATACCAAAAATGGTGGGGAAACAAGGGTCTAATGAGGGTGAGGAACTTAACGTAATTAATGTAAGTACTAGAGAAACTAATGGGACTAAAAGCCGACACATCCCCTGGAACTGACGGCCTACATCCTAGGGTTCTAAAAGAGGTGGCTGAAGAGATAGTGGATGCATTGGTTTTGATCTTCCAAAATTCCCTAGATTCTGGAATGGTCCCAGCAGATTGGAAGGTCGCAAATGTAACACCGCTATTCAAGAAAGGAGGGAGAGAAAAAACAGGGAACTACAGGCCAGTTAGCCTGACATCAGTCGTCGGGAAAATGCTGGAATCCATTGTTAAGGAAGTGGTATCAGGGCACTTAGAAAATCATAACATGATTAGGCAGAGTCAACATGGTTTTATGAAAGGGAAATCATGTTTGACAAATTAGATTTTTTTGAGGATGTAACTGGCAGGGTAGATAAAGGGGAGTCAGTGGATGCAGTATATTTGGATTTCCAAAAGGCATTCGATAAGGTGCCACATAAAAGGTTATTGCACAAGATTAGGGCTCATGGGGTTGGGGGTAATATAGTAGCACGGATAGAGGATTGGTTAATGGACAGAAAACAGAGAGTAGGGATAAACTGATCTTTTTCAGGTTGGCAGGCTGTAACTAGTGGGGTGCTGCAAGGATCAGTGTTGGGGCCTCAGCTATTTACAATCTACATTAATGACCTAGATGAAGGGACCGCGTGTAATGTATCCAAGTTTGCTGATGATACAAAGCTAGGTGGGACAGTAAGCTGTGAGGAGGACACAAAGAGTCTGCAAAGGGATATAGACAGGTTAAGTGAGTGGGCAGTAAGGTGGCAGATGGAGTATAATGTAGGGAAATGTGAGGTTATTCACTGGTAGGAAGAATAGAAAAACAGATTATTTTTTAAATGGTGAGAAACTTTCAAATGTTGGTGTTCAGAGAGATTTGGGTGTCCTCGTGCAAGAAACACAGAAAGCTAGCATGCAGGTACAGCAAGCAATAAGGAAGGCAAATGGCATGTTGGCCTTTATTGCAAGGGGGTTGGAGTATAAGAGTAAGGAAGTCTTGCTACAATTGTACAGGGCCTTGGTGAGACCACACCTGGAGTACTGTACACAGTTTTGGTCTCCTTATTTAAGGAAGGATATACTTGCCTTGGAGGCGGTGCAACAAAGGTTCACTAGATTGATTCCTGGGATGAGAGGGCTGTCCTATGATGAGAGATTGTGTAGAATGGGCCTATGCTCTCTGGAGTTTAGAAGAATGAGAGGTGATCTCATTGAAACATACAAGATTCTGAAGGGGATTGACAGGGTAGATGCTGAGAGGTTGCTTCCCCTGGCTGGAGTGTCTAGAACTAGGGGCATAGTCTCAGGATAAGGGGTCGGCCATTTAAGACTGAGATGAGGAGGAATTTCTTCACTCAGAGGGTTGTGAATCTTTGGAATTCTCTGCCCCAGAGGGCTGAGAATGCAGAGTCTTTGAGTATATCAAGGCTGAGATAGATAGATTTTTGGACTCTGGGGGAATCAAGGGATATGGAGATCGGACAGGAAAGTGGAGTTGAGGTCGATGATCAGCCATGATCTTATTGAATGGCAGAGCAGGCTCGAGGGGCCGTATGGCCCACTCCTGCTCCTATTTCTTATGTTCTTATACTCTGGGTTGAAGCCACAACCGTGAATAAGCTGCACCCCTGTGTCTCTTGTCTCTCTTCATCTCCCGGGTGTCTCCTTGATTATTCTTGAAATCTTCTACTCCTGAAATCTTCTACAATTTGTGCCTTGAGACCCCCTTCCTATACCCTTACTCTCATTCAAAACCTATGGAGTCCTCTTGAACCAATCACTGGCTGACACCCAGACCCAAAATCCAATCATAAAGATGCCACATTTGTAGCACCCTGGTTTACACAGGCTTCAGTCTGATGACACTCTTACATCATCTGTTTTTGACCATCAAGACTCATAGCTGGGGTTGTTATGGCAATACGAAAGGAACATGTCTCATTGGTTGCGATACGGCCCTTGAACTTGGCCTTTGTTTTTAATTCACTGCGGATGTTATAACATTCCACACAGTGGCAACTGCAGCTAACCTTGGTTCCCAGGCTAACTGCAGTCTAATCGCCCACGGCAATCTCTTTCTCACCCCAGGTTGTCTGGTTACAGCTTACTCACAGACTTTTAAGTATAAGAAAAAGGGTTACATGTTATATATAATTCAACATGTTATACTTAATTCAGGTTACCATTGCATACAGTTGATGATTACAGACTTTTATATTTAATTCCTATACACGATTATAAATCCATTACTGATGATTATAAGATACTGATGATTATAAGATAGTAAAGCAAGTATTCTAAATACCAACTAATCCATGATAATATTACACTATTGACAATACGACCGACCTGCATCACTTGTGACATCACAATGACTATTGACAACGCGGCTGACCTGCATCACCGGTGACATCACAATGAGCATTGACATTGAACGATTTAGGGTTAGTGGCTGGGGTCTTGGGGTTCGGGGCAGATGTTACACTTAGGGGTTACTGGTTGTCGTTACGGGTTAGTGGTTAGGATTAGAGGTTAGTGGTTATGCTTACGGGTTAGGATTAGGGATAGAAACAATTATTGACGATGCCAATATCACTGGATGTGTCCTTTTTCATTTGGTGTCACAATGTAAGTGGTCCCTGGATTTGGTGTCTCAGTGTAAGTGGTCCCTGGATTTGGTTTCTCATTGTAAGTGGTCCCTGGATTTGGTGTCAGTATAAGTGGTCCCTGGATTTGGTGTCTCAATGTAAGTGGTCCCTGGATTTGGTGTCTCTGTGTAAGTGATCCCCCATAGAGCTGGTTCCCAAGGCCCCGCCCCCACAGAGAGTGGGTTTCCTCATGTGGCCTGCTGGGTTAGGTTATAAAGAGACCGCGCACTGTTCCTCCTCCCACTGCCTGGGGGAATGGGGCAGATATTTAAATGGCCGTGACCCCTTTACTTTGCATATTTATAGTTAAAGGGACAGTCTGGTTTATCTTGGAGTGTCGGAGCACTTCACTGACAGAGCTCCTATTAACAGTCGCTCCCTTCTGTACTCGTGCAGTGATTGTAAACCTGTCTATTTTAGTGACTTGAGCCTTTCTAAAATGTCTCACTACTTTTTGCTTGTTCAATTTTGAAAGACTTCAGAATTTTGTAGTTTAATGAAGGTTTCCTTTAAAGGTGGAGTAACATTCCTTTCAAAATATTCTGTTCTAACCCTCCCCCAAATTTTAAAACACTCTGCACAACTGACAAGGAAGGTCCCAAGTTCAATCCTGTTTGTTGATCTCAGCCAAGACAGCTCAGAGGTGATAATTGGCCTCAGTACCACTGGGCTAAATAAGAGTAAAAATCCCCCGCGCGGCAGAATGTGTCCAATCACTGACCACAGGAGCCCAGTGCGCAGGCGCGGGACAGGACGGTACTCTGAGCATGCACAGTCCTAGTGGTGGCAAGTGTCTGGACCGGAAGAGACGGTTCCGGGAGGCGATTATGGGCTCAGGGAGGAATTGGAGCCGCGGGTGAGCTGGGAAGCTCCATAAACACCCGGTGTAGGCCTCAGGCCCGGAATAAGATCCCACAGGCTCCGTGTTTGCCCTGCGGTGACAGGCCCGGCCGCCCGTGGCCGCCATCTTGGACAGGGCGGGGTCACTGCGCATGCGCAGCCATCTTGACCAGCAACAAAGAGTGGGCGGGGCTTCAGGGTCTCTGTTCCCAACCGGGTCCCAGTGCCCGGGAGATGGAGCATCCTGGGCAACAGGTTTTTAATCACCTTCACCCACTCCCAGGCCGCATGTGATGTTTGCGGCCTAGAGGAGTCCATGGGCTGTGTATATATTCAGTGTGAGAGGTTACAGCCCCTGTATCGTTACCTGAAGGGGCTGCTCCTCAACTCTTGGTTACACTTTAGCCCCACACTCCTAATCTTTGCCCGCCCGGTGCGGAGGGGGGTGGGTAAGTCGGAGGATCTTCTCCTGGACCTGCTCTTGGGCCTGGCGAAAACAGTAATTTGTAGGCCCAGGATGGGCGGGGCCCATGGGGGGGTCACTCTGGCTGCCTGCCTCTCTCCCGTGGTCTTGTCCGTGCCCGGGTGGCCCTGGAGAGGGAGCAGGCGGTGTCCACCGATTCACTTGATACCTTCCTCGGCCGGTGGGTACCTCAGGGTGCAGAGTGTCTCTCAGACACTGGGAACAACATTCTGGTTTAGTTGGGAAGGTTCCCTTTGCTTTTGGAGGGACTTTGTTGCTTATTTTGACTTCTTTTAGTTTGATTGGATCACGTTTGGGGGAACAAGAGAGGAAAGAATGTTCCATCGAAACTAGAATTGTCTGTTCTGAGTTTCTATCCTGTACTTACAGTGATGACTTTTGTAAACTCCTTTTACAGGGTATTAGAAGGGGTGGATTTACAGATGGGAAACTCAAACCAAACATCACAACAAGATCTGACAGTCACTCGATTCATCAGGACCTGAATATCATCGGCATTTGAATGTGGAAGGAGAAATGTTTGTCTGTTCTGTCTGTGGGAAAAGATTTCAAACATCAGTGTGACTGGAAAAGCAGCGAGACACACACACCCGAGTGAGAGTGTTCCAGTGCACTGACTGTGGAAAGAGCTTTAACCAGTTACACAGCCTGAAAAACATCGCACCTTTCACAGCTGTACACGTGTTCTGTGTGTGGACGAGGCTTCAACTGATCGTCCAACCTGGAGAGGCACAAGGACACCCGCACCACGGAGAAACCGTGGAAATGTGGGGACTGTGGGAAGGGATTCAGCTCCCCGTCCCGGCTGGAAACTCACCGGCGCATTCACACTGGGGAGAGGCCGTTCGTCTGCTCCGAGTGTGAGAAGGGATTCACTCAGTCATCCCACCTTCTGACACACCAGCGAGTTCACACTGGGGAGAGGCCATTCACCTGCACTGTGTGTGAGAAGGGATTTGCTCGATTGACCAGCCTCACTGAACACCAACTTGTTCACACTGAAAAGAGACCCTTGAAATGTTCTGTGTGTGGAAAGAGCTTTAAAAGCACGAGAGATCTGCTGACACACCAACACACTCACACTGGGGAGAGGCCGTTCACCTGCTCCATGTGTGGGAAGGTATTCACTCGGTCATCCAACCTGCTGAGACACCAGCGGGTTCACACTGGGGAGAGGCCGTTCACCTGCACTGTGTGTGGGAAAGGATTTGCTCGATTAACCAACTTCACTAAACACCAACTTGTTCACACTAAAAAGAAACCTTTCAAATGTTCTGAGTGTGGGAAGAGCTTTAAAAGCAGAAAAGATCTGCTGACACACCAACACACTCACACTGGGGAGAGGCCGTTCACCTGCTCAGAGTGTGGGAAGGGATTCACTGATTCATCCACCCTGCTGAGACACCAGCGAGTTCACACTGGGGAGAGGCCGTTCACCTGCTCCGTGTGTGGGAAGGGATTCACTGATTCATCCACCCTACTGAGACACCAGCGAGTTCACACTGGGGAGAGGCCGTTCACCTGCTCCGTGTGTGGGAAGGGATTCACTGATTCATCCACCCTGCTGAGACACCAGCGAGTTCACACTGGGGAGAGGCCGTTCACCTGCACTGTGTGTGGGAAGGGATTCACTCAGTCATTCCACCTACTGAGACACCAGCGAGTTCACAAGTGACTCCAGGGGTTGGATTCTGCTGTTATTGCTGCTGTTAATCACATCCAGGACTGAACCATGTTCTTTCTGACAGGTGGGGGGGTTTTCTGCTGATGAGAATATCTCCTGTAACTGGGCTGAAGTTTAATATTCTGGATAAATGTCAAATACAGTGTCGAGTATTTGTTTGCTCCAAGGTAAGAGGAGACTAATTGATGTCCTGTTACCGACTGCTCCATTTTTGGGCCTTTTCTCCTTTCTAACTCTAGATTATCTCAGTTCAAACACCTTCAGTTATTCTCAAGTCCCAGCTCCCCACACCTTCCAGAGAGCCTGCAATAGAAAATGACTGAAGATTTATCCCAGTGTAACTATTGCTGTTATCCAAGGAAAAAGGCTTGTATTTCTGTCGCACCTTTCACAACCTCAGGACGTCCCAAAGCGCTTTGCAGACAAGGAAGTACTTTTGAAGTGTAGTCACTGTTCTAATGTAGGAAATTTGTGCACAGCAAGCTCCCACAAACAGCAGTGTGACAGTGACCAGATAATCTATTTTTCAATGATGTTGATTGAGGATGGAAGGGGATGTGTGAAGAGATGGTCTGTGTATGGAGATGTGAAAGAAGGAAACTGTGTGTGTGTGTGATAGTGACACAGCCTTGTGGTCACAGTCAGAACAATGACCGATATCCTTGTGGTTATGGTTTGGGCAGGGCCAGATCAATAATGTAGTAAACAAGTTAAATATAAATATCGCCAGTGTAGTCGCAGCTTGTTAGAACAGACCTGTGGAGAAGAGAGCTCTGAATCCACTGTATTATCCCTGTTCTCCGGATCGGGTAACGATACTGTCTGTATTTTTGCAGTGCTGTTAATAAAGTCAGTAAAAGACAATCTGTTGTTGTGAGCTTGATTATTTGGTGTCAAACCACAAGTTGGAGAGTTGGGGTGAGGGGGGTTGGAAGGTATGTGTGAAAGAGAACTTGGCCTTAAGCTCTGGAATTCCCTCCCTAAAACTCTCCACCTCTCACCCTTTCTCTCGACCTTTAAGATGCTCCTTAAACCTACCTCTTTGATAAAGCTTTTGGTCACCTTTCCTGCTATCCCCTGTCGGTGTCAAACATGTTTTTTTTACATTGCTCTTGTTGAGCGCCTTCGGACATTTTACTAGGTTAAATGTGCTGTTTAAATGTAAGTTGTTGCTGATATCAAATCTAGGGACCACTTACAATGTGACACTAAATCGAGGGACCACTTACACCGTAATACCAAATCCAGGGACCAATTACAGTGTGACATCAAATCCAGGTTCCACTTACATAGAGACACCAAATCCGGGGACTACTTAAATTGAGACACTAAATCTGGAGACCACTTACACTGAAAAAAAATCCAGGACCACTTAGTGTGACACCAAAACCAGGGACCATTTACATTATGACAACAAACCCAGGGACTATTTGCACTGCGACACTAAATGCAGGGACCACATGTACAGTCCCAGGGTTGGAATGCATACGTTGGCAATGAGCTTGGGCCCCAGCACATGCTCACCGTAAAACCCAGGTCAAGGGCCGGCCCACTGTGCCCTCTCTGAACCCGGTTTGCTGCTCCCTCTGTGCCCAGCACTGCCTGCACCCCCGGCACACGGAAGTGGAATTTCAGCCTCAGTGTTACAAGTTTCATCGGTTACAGGCTGGAGAGAGGAATCATTCAAACTGACCCAGAGCTGTGTGATTGGTTCAGTCTGTATGTCACTGACGGGCCCTTTTAAATTTGAGTGGTCAGGTATTCAAATTCCCGTAAACTCTAATCCCGGATATAAAAGAGGGGAGAGCTGTGTTTAAATCAGAGTCCCCTTGGAGATTCTCAGAGTGAAGGAACTGGTCAGCTTGAAATTCGAATCAGAAAAATCAGTGAGAAATTTCCAATGAGCAAATTTTGACCATAGAATCAATGGTTACAGCACAGAAGGAGGCCATTCGGCCCGTCGAGCCCGTGCCGAAACAGCGTAGCTCATCAGGGCGGGGATTGAACCCGCGACGTTGGCGTTATTAGCACCATGCTCGAACCATCTGAGCAAACTGACCAATATCAACTCCCACACGGATGGGGAATTCTAGAATAAGGAGGAACCGGTCACGATTTGAAAGGTATTAAAGTATTCGAGGGGCCCCTACATCTGGGATCTTTCTTTATTTTGTCCACTCGAGGAGTTAGATAACAGACTTCCTCTTGTGAATGTAGAGCTGGATTATTGGGCCGTGATGTGTTTCCTTGTTGATCTTCTGTTAAATACATTTCCTGAGTTAATTTAAATATAAACCAGATTTGCAGGCGTGATGCTCTATTCACACATCGAAGGTGAGAGAGATGCTGTGGGGCACACGCTAAGTCCAGTAGCTGACAGTGATTAACAGACTGGGTTTTGTGTTTATTGATCCCGGGCGTGTTACCGAGACCTTCCCTGGATACCAAGGCTTAGGAGAGGCACTCTGGAATGTATGGGGAGCTGGGACTTGTCCATGAGAGTAACCAAAGGTATGAGAACTAAAATAATCTAGAGTTAGAAAGGTGAAAAGGCCCAAAAATGGAGCAGTCAGTAACAGGACATCAATTAATCTCCTCTTAGCTTGGAGACGTCAAGGACTCGACACACTGTGTGTTGGAAACAAAGCTGATTTATTTGGCATATATCGAGAAAATTAAACTCCAGCCCAGTTCGGGAGTTATTAACATCAGAAACAAACCCCAACTATCAGAATGAACATGGTTCAGTCCTGAATGTGATTAACAGCAGCAATAACAGCAGAATACAACCCCTGCAGTCACTTGTGAACTCGCTGGTGTTTCAGTAGGCTGGATGACTGAGTGAATCTCTTTCCACACACGGTGCAGGTGAACGGCCTCTCTCCAGTGTGAACTCGCTGGTGTATCAGCAGCGCATTTTTCCTTTTAAAGCTCTTCTCACAGTCAGAACATTTAAATGGTCTCTTCTCAGTGTGAACAAGTTGGTGTGAAGTGAGGTTGGCAGACTCTGTGAATCCCTTCCCACACACTGAGCAGGTGAACGGCCTCTCCCCGGTGTGAACTCGCTGGTGTCTCAACAGGTGGGATGAATTAGTGAATCCCTTCCCACACACGGAGCAGGTGAACAGCCTCTCCCTGCTGTGAGTGTGTTGGTGTGCCAGCAAGTTGAATGAACGAGCAAATCCCTTCCCACACACGGAGCAGGTGAATGGTCTTTCCTCTGTGAGTGCGTTGGTGTGCCAACAAAGAATTTCTGCTCTTAAAGCTCTTCTCACAGTCAGAGCATTTAAAACATCCATCATCAGTGTGAACAAGCTGGCATGTAGTGAGGTGGGATGAACGAGTGAATCCCTTCCCACACACGGAGCAGGTGAACGGTTTCTCCCCGGTGTGAATACGCTGGTGTACAGTGAGGTTCCTTGAACGAGTGAATCCCTTCCCACACACAGAGCAGATGAACGGCCTCTCCCCAGTGTGACTGCGCCGATGAATTTCCAGCTCAGATGGGCAAGAGAATCCCTTCCCACAGTCCCCACATTTCCACGGTTTCTCCAAGGTGCGGGTGTCCTTGTGTCTCTCCAGGTTGGTTGAAGCCTCGTCTACACAGAAAACACAAATATGGTTACTCCCCGCTGTGAAAAATTTTCCTCATATAACATATTCTACAAACAAATACTAATTATGATATTCATACAATATTATAGTTGTGTAGTGAAGTTCTTCTGACAGGCAGTGTCCACCAACTGAGCAGACCGATAGTTAGCAGATCTGGGAGGCACCACAAGATGTTCCACCTTGACTGCAGCAGTCAGCTTTCTTATCCCCGGGGTACGGACTCTCAACTAAGCTGCTAACTGCCCCTCTATTAAAGCCTGAAAAGTAGAGCCTGCGTGATTCTTGTTACATCTGTCAATCAGATCATCCTGCTGAAGGAAAGTTACAGAACAAACAACCTCAAACTAATCTTACAATTAATGAACTAACAAAGGGCCTCCATCGAACTGCAAGGAATATTACTTCCAGCTGCATTCCTTTTACAGATGTGCTCGCTCTAACTCGATCTTCCACAGACATAGGCTTGGCAGATTGTTTTTGTAACTAACAGCTCCTCCAGTATATTTTCTTCCCACAATTGAGTGTTGTGCCTCAGGAGTTAATTGGAACTATAAACTTCTTAAATTGATAGTTAAGACAGATGGCTTTGCCCGTTGCCTGGACAGCACAATGATGTTTATGGACCTCTCCAACAGGGAAGGTCTCTGTGTAGAGAATAACAACAACTTGCATTTATGTAGCACCTTTAACATAGTAAAATGTCCCAAGGTGCTTCACAGGAGCCTATTATCAAACAAAATTTGACACCAAACCGCAAAAGGAGATATTAGCGCAAAAGAGGTAGGTTTTAAGGAGCGGCTTAAAAGAGGAAAGAGAGTCGGGGAGTTTGGGGGAATGAATTCCAGAGCTTAGGGCCCAGTAGCTGAAGGCACGGCCGCCAATAGTGGAGCGATTAAAACTGGGGACATGCAAGAGGCCAGAATTGGAGGAGCGCAGCAATCTGGGAGGGTTGTAGGGCTGGAGGAGGTTACAGAGATAGGGAGGGGTGAGGCCAAGGAGGAATTGATAAAAAGCTTCAATTCAAGAGTGTCTGGGCAGTTAGTCTTTTAATTCAGAATCTAGCAGCCTCTATGTAAACATACAATAGCAAAATACTGCGAATGTTGGAAATCTGAAATGACAACAGAAAATGCTGGAAACACTGAGCAGGTCATATAGAAACATAGAATCTAGGAGCAGGAGTAGGCCATTCAGCCCATCGAGCCTGCTCCACCATTCAATACGATCATGGCTGATCATCCAAATCCAGTACCCTGTCCCTGCTTTAATCCCCACAGTACACATATCCCACCCTACCCCCGTAACCCCACGTATTTAATTCCCCCTAACATATCCCATCCTATCCCCATAACCCCACATAATTAATACCCCCCTAACACTAAGGGTCAATTTATCATAGCCAAATCAACCTAACCCGCACATTTTTGGACTGTGGGAGGAAACCGGAGCACCCGGAGGAAACCCACGCAGACACGGGGAGAATGTGCAAACTCCACACAGACAGTCACCCGAGGTCAGATTCGAACCCGGGTCCCTGGCGCTGTGAGGCACCAGTGCTAACCACTATGCCACCGTGTTGCCCTGTATATGTATATGAAATAAAGAAAATCTGTCTTGTGTTTAGAATTTCATTCCAAATCTAATTTAATCGTGACAATATTTTCATTTTGACAATATTTTCATTTTAATTCCGGACTTCTAAAACCCCCTTTCCTACTCTCGATCCCTCCCTATAAACTGTCCCTGTGTAATATTTCTCAGTTTAGGTGAAGGACGCTCCCTGACTAGTCTCCACTTATCCTTCATTTCCAGACGCTCCCTGACCAATCACCATTTCTCCTCCATTTACAGACGCTCCCTGACCAGTCACCATTTCTCCTCCATTTCCAGACGCTCCCTGACCAGTCCCCATTTCTCCTCCATTTACAGACGCTCCCTGACCAGTCACCATTTCTCCTCCATTTCCAGACGCTCCCTGAACAGTCTACATTTCTCCTCCATTTACAGACGCTCCCTGACCAGTCCCCATTTCTCCTCCATTTACAGACGCTCCCTGACCAGTCACCATTTCTCCTCCATTTACAGATGCTCCCTGACCAGTCTGCATTTCTCCTCCATTTCCAGACGCTCCCTGACCAGTCACCATTTCTCCTTCATTTACAGACGCTCCCTGACCAGTCTCCATTTTTCCTCCATTTACAGACACTCCCTGACCAGTCTCCATTTTTCCTCCATTTACAGACGCTCCCTGACCAGTCACCATTTCTCCTCTATTTACAGACGCTCCCTGACTTCCTGTGTGTCCCGGAGTTTGGCGCTTTGTTGAGATTCGGGCCGGAGCAAAACGTGAACCCGCGGGTGGAGGCGGATAATGTTCACTGATCTTATAATGGGGCCTGGGGCCGCACTCGGGGTGTGTGCAGCCCGCGTCCCCCCGGGGTTTATTAACCCGCTCCCTGAGCTCTCTCACCTGATGTGTCAGCGGCTGCTGCCAAGGTCCGCGCATGCTCAGCTCACCTTTCGTTGTTCAGGTTCAAAGGTCAAGCCCCGCCCCTCACACACTCCGATTGGTTGGAGGACCCGCCGCCCGCACGGTCCTCCAGCCCCGCCCCTTTCTTCCTATTGGTCCAGAGCTCCCGTCAATCACGGGGCGGCAGCTGCGGGGCTTTCTCCCGGTGACAGGCCCGGGTTAACGGCCGCCATCTTGACAGGCTCAGGGGGCAGCAGGACGCATGCGCGGCCCCCTTGGCCAGGAACCAGGAGGAGACAATCTTGTCCATTTCTATCCTGGACTCACAGTCATGGCTTTTGGAAACTCCTTTTACAGGCTGTGAGAAGGGCAGCATTTACACACCGCAAACTCAAACCAAACATCACATCAAGATCTGACAGAGTCACTCCATTCATCAGGACCCGAATATCATCGGCCTGTGAATGTGGAAGGAGAAATGTTTGTCTGTTCTGTCTGTGGGAAAAGATTTCAAACATCAGTGTGACTGGAAAAGCACCGAGACACACACACCCGAGTGAGTGTGTTCCAGTGCACTGACTGTGGAAAGAGCTTTAACCAGTTACACAGCCTAAAAAACATTGCACCATTCACAGCGGGGAGAAACCGTACACGTGTTCTGTGTGTGGACGAGGCTTTAACCGATCATCCAACCTGGAGAGACACAAGGACACCCGCACCACGGAGAAACCGTGGAAATGTGGGGACTGTGGGAAACGATTCAATTACCCGTCCCTGCTGGAAACTCATGGGCGCAGTCACACAGGGGAGAGGCCGTTCACTTGCTCCGTAAGTAGGAAGGGATTCACTCGCTCGTCCATTCTCCAAACACATCAGCGACTTCACACTGATGAGAGACCATTCAGCTGCACTCACTGTGGGAAGAGATTCAAGCAGTCATCCAACCTCATTCTGCACCGGCGAGTTCACACAGGGGAGAGGCCGTTCACCTGCTCCATGTGTGGGAAGGGATTCAGTCGGTCATCCCACTTGCTGACACACCAGCAAGTTCACACCGGAGAGAGGCCGTTCACCTGCTCCATGTGTGAGAAGGGATTCGCTCATTCATCCGAGCTTGTGACACACCAGCGAGTTCACACTGGGGAGAGGCCGTTCACCTGCTCTGCGTGTGGGAAGGGATTCACTCGGTCATCCCACCTGCTGACACACCAGCGAATTCACACTGGGGAGAGGCCGTTCACCTGCTCCGTGTGTGAGAAGGGATTTGATCGTTCATCCAACCTGCTGACACACCAGCGAATTCACACTGGGGAGAGGCCGTTCACCTGCTCCTTGTGTGAGAAGGGATTTAATCGTTCATCCAATCTGCTGACACACCAGCGAGTTCACACTGGGGAGAGGCCGTTCACCTGCTCCGTGTGTGAGAAGGGATTCAGTCTATCATGCAACCTGCTGAAACATCAGCGAGTTCATAAGTGACTCCAGGGGTTGGATTTTGCTGTTATTGCTGCTGTTAATCACATCCAGGACTGAACCATGTTCATTCTGACAATTGGGGTTTGTTTCTGCTGATATTAATAACCCCTATAACTGGGCTGGAGTTTAATATTCTGGATATATAGCTGATTGACTTGTCGGGGCTGCAGTGTTCGTTTAAGAACCGCTGTCTGATCTTTCCCCATAATTTCTGATGAGAGTCCCTGAATTATTTTACAATAAAATTATGAACTTTTACTTCAATCCTAAGTTGATCTTTGGTATAAAATCTACAATTCAGTGCCTGAAAGGTTCCACTGATTAACATCTCCAATTAGAAAGTGCTGATTAATCCTCGCTGACAATTCTTAGTGACTTGCACATTACACACAGTGGCACCTCCATTATCCACCAGAAAGAAGGGGAATGGGAATTGGTGGAGAATCGAGAGTCCCCAAATGTTGCCCCTCCCGTCTGGTACAGCAATCCCCTCGGCACGGGAATGGAGACAAGTCCAGTTATAGTAACGGGATTAGTTAAAGGTATTTACTCAGACGGGCGGAAGGTGGGAAGTGGTGTTCCACGGAGATCGGTGCTGGGACCACTGTTGTTCACCATTTACATGAATGATTTGGACTCGGGAATCAGAAGTACAAAATTTGCTGAATTCACAAAATTGGGGGGGTGTAGTTAATACTGAGGAAGACTGCGATAGCATCCTTGTAGAATTATTCAGTTGTGTTCAGTAAATAGCAGCATCTTTTAATTTGCTTTGACTGATCACATCACTATATAGTTATGTGAAAACAGAAATCATTAACAGCTCCCAATTTCAGAATTGTCAGATTCAAACTCAACTTCTTCCAAGTACAATCTAACATTTCAAAAATTGTAATGGATGTAGGCGAGATATTAGGACTGTTGTCTAACACAATCCAAACACAGTGACACACAGACAGATGGGCAGGTGTAGCTTCACAGCGAATCCTTTCAAGCCTCACTAAAAAGTGGCAGACTGGCAATCCATTGTTCACTAATGGAGTTGTGATCTTTGTAAATTAAGAAAGGAAATGCATGGAAATGTGTCAGAGTTGATTAACAGAGTGGGGCATCATCTCCCTTTGATTTCTATTTCTGACACCAGGCAACAGAAAAAGGTCATCACAACACGACATAAACAGACTCTTCAGGTGTGAGACATCAGACTTCAGAACAACACGTCTGCCAGCTCTGGCCACAAACCTCAGTACAGTCAACCTTTCAGCAGCTGCAGCCCTGATTAAATAACTAGTAGTTTAACATGTCTAGTAGAGCTTTTGTATCAAAATAGAATTTGTGACACACACACAATTAATAATTAAATCACAATGTGATTGTGAGGATCGATTATCGCCTCTTGATACCTTCCGTGCCCACCGGTCGAGGAAGGTATCAAGTGAACCGGTGGACACCGCCTGCTCCCTCTCCAGGGCCACCCGGGCAGGGACAAGACCACGGGAGAGAGGCAGGCAGCCAGAGTGACCCCCCCATGGGCCCAGCCCATCCTGGGCCTACAAATTGCTGTTTTCGCCAGGCCCAAGAGCAGGTCCAGGAGAAGATCCTCCGACTTACCCACCCCCCTCCGCACCGGGCGGCCAAAGATTAGGAGCATGGGGCTAAAGTGTAACCAAGAGTTGAGGAGCAGCCCCTTCAGGTAACTATACAGGGGCTGCAACCTCTCACACTGAATATATACACGGCCCGTGGACTCCTCTAGGCCGCAAAAAACACATCTGGCCTTGGAGTCCAGAAAGGAGCTTAAACTGTTACACACGACAGCTCCTTGCAACAGTCTCCACCCCAGATCCCCAATGGTGCAGGGAAGGACCCCCGCGTAGAGAGCCCTCCATTGGGGAACCTCGCCTCCGCCAGACGGCAAGATGACCCGCCAGTCTGATTGAGATTGGACAATAAACTAAATTAATCAATAAATGATACAGAAACCCGAGTCCCCGGGTCCTCAGCCCTGGTGTGAAGTACGCTGGCCACCAATTTTCTGTTACTAACTCGCACCTCTTGCCCCGCCCAGTCTGGTTTAATTACTAAATGTTTTCTAACTCAAGTTCGGGCCTGTCATTCTGAGGGAAACTTACAAGGCCTCATTTATTGGTGTGTCCCACCTGAGCGGCTGTTAATGGCTTTAATAAACTGGCAGCAAGGTTTTTTTTAAAAGGTGGAAAGAGGTGAAAAACGCCACTAACGATGCCTCAAAACTCACGGACAGAGAAATCCACTTCATCAGCGCCCCTGCCACAGGACTCAATATCCACCCCCTCCACCACTGCTGCACTGTGTCTGCAGTATGTACGGTCTACAAGATGACCACGGTCAGGCCGTGTGGAGTCAAAGGCCAGGCAGCAGAATGGATGGAAAGATCACAACAAACTTCCCTTAACTCCAACCCTCTGATTTCTGTTTTGTAGCCATCTTTCCATCCATTCTGCTGTCTGGCCCTTCACTCCACACGGCCTGACCTTGGTCATCTTGTTGATCTTACAGACTGTTTATGGATAGCAAGCTGGTGACAAAAGAGAAAACAGAGAGCAGGGGCTGGGAGTAGCTACTCAGACTGGCAAAAGGTGGGAAGTGGTGTTCCGCGGGGATCGGTGTTGGGATCACTGTTGTTCACCATTTACAGAAACGATTTGGACTTGGGAATCGAATTTAAAAATTTGTCGATGACACCAAATTGGGAGGTAGAGTTAATTAATAGGATTACACAGGATATACGGCACAGAAACAGGCCATTCGGCCCAACCAGTCCATGTCGGCGTTAATGCTCCACACCAGTCTCCTCCAGCCTTTCCTCATCTAAATCTATCAGCATAACCCTCCATTCCCTCCTCCCTCATCTGCATGTCTAGCCTCCCCTTAAACGCATCGATACTATTCGCTTCAACCACTCCCTGTGGTAGCGAGTTCCACATTCTCACCACTCTCTGGGTAAAGAAGTTTCTTCTGAATTCCGCATTTGATTTCTTGGTGACTATCTTATATTGGTGGTCTCTGGTTATGCTCTTCCCCACAAGTGGAAACATTCTCTCTGTATCCACTCTATCAAAACCTTTCAGAATTTTAAAGACCTCTATTAGGTCACCCCTCAACCTTCTTTTTTTAAAGAGAAAAGAGATCCAGCCTGTTCATCCTTTCCTGATATGTATACCCTCGCATTTCTGGTATCATCCTTGTAAATCTTCTCTGCACCCTCTCCAGTGCCTCTATATCCTTTTTATAATATGGTGACCAGAACTGTACGCTGTACTCCAAGTGTGGTCTAACCAAGGTTCGATACAGGTTTAGCATAACTTCCCTACTTTTCAATTCTATCCCTCTAGAAATAAACCCTAGTGCTTGGTTTGCTTTTTTTATGGCCTTGCTAACCTGTGGCGCAACTTATGGTGATTTGTGTATTTGTGCTCCGAGATCCCTTTGTTCCTCCACCGCACCTAGACTCGCACCCTCGAAGTGATAAGTGACCTCCCTATTCTTCCTACCAAAATGTAATACCTCATATTTATCTGTGTTGAACTTAATTTGTTAATTATACGCCCATTCTGCAAGTTTATTAATGTCCTCTGTAATTTGTTGCAGTCCTTCTCAGTATTGACTAACCCCCCAATTTGGTGTCATCCGCAAATTTAGAAATTGTGTTTTTGATTCCAAAGTCTAAATCGTTAATGTAAATTGTGACCAGCAGTGGTCCCAGCACTGATCCTTGTGGAACACCACTACCCACCTTCTGCCACTGTGAATAGCTGCCCTTTACTCCCACTCTCTGCTTTCTGTCCTGAAGCCAGCCAGCAATCCATTCTGCTACTTGTCCCCACACTCCGCATTCTCTGAGCTTGTTCATCATTAATACTGAGGAAGACTGTGACAACATGCAAGAGGACATTGTCAAGTTTGCAGAATGGGAGGGTAATTAGCAAATACATTTTAAGATAGGTGGTGCATTTTGGTAGGAAGAATAAGGAGGCCACACACTACTGGGAAAATAAGAATCTAAATGGGGTAGAAGAGCAAAGGGATCTCGGGGTCCAGATACACAAATCACTAAAAGTAGCGACGCAGGTTAATGAGGCCATAACAGGAGCAAACAATGGACTGGGGCTCATTTCTAGAGGGATAGAATTGAAAAGCAGAGAAGTTATGTTAAACTTGTATAGGACATTGGTTAGACCACACTTGGCGTACAGTGCACAGTTCTGGTCACCATATTATAAAAAGGATATAGAGACACTGGAGAAGGTGGAAAAAGGCTTTGCAAGGATGATCCTAGAACTGAGAGGATATATTTATCAGGAAAGGCTGAACAGGCTGGGGCTCTTTTCTCTAGAATAAAGAGAAGGCCGATGGGTGACCTGATCGAGGTCTTTAAGATTATGAAAAGGTTATAGAGGGTGGACATGGAGAAAATGTTTCCACTTGTGGGGGAGTCCAAAACTACAGGTCATAAATATAACAGTCTCTAATAAATCCAATGGGGAATTCAGGAGAAACTTCTTTACCCAAAGAGAGGTAAGAATGTGGAACGTGCTACCACAAGGAGTAGTTGAGGCGAATAGCACAGATGCATTCATGGGGAAGGTAGATAAGCACATGAGGGAGAAAGGAATAGAAGGATATGCTAATAGGGTTCGATGAAGAGTGGTGGGAGGAGACTCGTGTGGAGCAGAAACACCGGCATTGACCAGTTGGGCCGAATGGCCTGTTCCTGTGCTGTAGACTCTGTAATTCGATGTAACTCTGTGTAACTATGTCTTCTGACTCCTGACACAGCTGGAAAAGCTTTTACTATTATTACCACAATTGTGCAGCATCTTCATTTCCAAATATCTCTGAACTTCTCTAATGGCTGCTTTTGTCTCCCTCAATTGTGGGTGATATTTGTCTCTATTCTCCTGTAAACTGAACTCACCTTGATCTGAACTGGATTCAATGTAAGACAGTTCGGGGAGTCAGGAATCATTCACCCCGAGACCTACGCTGGCCGGTAAAACCCCAGACGGTTCCTCAGTAAGGATTCCTCTGGTTCCTCGCCATATATTTGTCAGGATACTGAAACCCAGCTTTCTTACCGTCCACTCCTGGAGGCCCCACTCCCTGAGCCTACAAACTTCAGCAGGGTCAGTGCTGGAGTTCCACAGCGGGAGTGATCCCAGAGTAACTGTCAGGATCGTACCCCGTGGATGTTCCGGGTCGTGTATTTTTAGTTATCCTGGTGTCTAACACACACACATCAATAAAACAGGGAATTCCTGGAAACACGCTGCAGGTCCTTCTTTATCTGGAGATTAAATGTCTGTTGTATAATTGTACCAGCAGTTAACAGGCTCCTGTGAACTCCTCCCTCTGCTATTTTAATGCAGACTTTAAAATAAATTGGTTACACGGGTTTATTTTAAATGAGTTAATACCTGCCTTAAAATGGTAGATTCAGGACTGTCTCACAAACACTTTAAATCTTCATCGAATAATTACCAGTGTCATTTTTAGAATGGAAACTTAAACCTGCCGTTTCACTTTCAGTCAGGAACAGATCGCAGTTTGACACCAATCTCTGATTTGACAGCACGTTTCCAGCATTCACCGTTGTTCTTCCTGACTCTAAACACAGTTGTAAAGGAGCCTTCTGTTCCGTGCCTAGGAGCTCTGAACCATGGGAGAGAGCGGCTGGGACACATTTCTTACAGGCCTCGAGATTAACCCGCACGGGGACTTTGCTGTCAGTGAAGAGAGACGAGAAAGACCAAAGTGCCGTTTGCCCCTCTCAGTGTGGCCCTGAAGGACTGTGTCCAGGCTGTAGTTCTGTTCCCGCCGTACGATTCTCCCCCAGATTGTCCTTTCTGAGCTCCAGCCAGGTGATGCTAAACACTCAGGTGGGAAAGACAAAAATCTACAACAATGAGTTCAAAGCAAAGCTGATTTATTTGACATTTATCCAGAAAATCAACTACAGCCCAGTTACAGGAGTTATTAGCATCAGCAGAAACAAACCCCAACTGTCAGAATGACATGGTTCAGTCCTGGATGTGATTAACAGCAGCAATAACAGCAGAATCCAACCCCTGCAGTCACTTGTGAACTCGCTGGTGTGTCAGCAGGTTGGATAATTGAGTGAATCCCTTCCCACATACGGAGCAGGTGAACGGCTTCTCCCCAGTGTGAGTGCGCTGGTGTACAGTGAGGTTGGATGACTGCCTGAACCCAGTCCCGCAGTGAGAGCACCTGAATGGTCTCTCGTCAGTGTGAACTCGCTGGTGTACAGTGAGCTCAGTGAACGGTCTCTCCCCAGTGTGAGTGCGCTGGTGTACAGTGAGCTCAGTGAATGGTCTCTCCCCAGTGTGAGTGCGCTGGTGTACAGTGAGCTCAGTGAACGGCCTCTCCCCAGTGTGAACTCGCTGGTGTACAGTGAGCTCAGTGAACGGCCTCTCCCCAGTGTGAGTGCGCTGGTGTACAGTGAGCTCAGTGAACGGTCTCTCCCCAGTGTGAACTCGCTGGTGTACAGTGAGCTCAGTAAACGGCCTCTCCCCAGTGTGAACTCGCTGGTGTACAGTGAGCTCAGTGAACGGCCTCTCCCCAGTGTGAGTGCGCTGGTGTACAGTGCGCTCAGTGAACGGCCTCGCCCCAGTGTGAGTGCGCTGGTGTACAGTGAGCTCAGTGAACGGTCTCTCCCCAGTGTGAACTCGCTAGTGTACAGTGAGCTCAGTGAACGGCCTCTCCCCAGTGTGAGTGCGCTGGTGTACAGTGAGCTCAGTGAACGGCCTCTCCCCAGTGTGAATGCGCTGGTGTACAATGAGCTCAGAAGGTTAAGAGGAGACCTAATAGAGATATTCAAAATGATGAGGGGTTTTGATCGAGCAAGTAGGGAGAAACTGTTCACTCTGGCAAGTGGGTCGGTAATCAAAGGTCACAGATTTAAAATAGTTGCTAAAAGAACTAGAGGTGAACTGAGGAGAATTGTTTTCACACAGAGGGTTGTTAAGATCTGGAACGCACCATCTGAAAGGATGCTGGAATCAGGTTCCACAGGAACTTTCAAACGGTGATTGGACGTGTACTTGAAGAGGACTAGTTTGCAGAGTTCTGGGGATAAAGCTGGGGTTTGGGACTAAATTGGACAGTTCTTTCAAAGAGCCGGCACAGACACGATGGGCCGAATCACCTCCTTCTGTGCTGTTAGATTCTATGATCAGTGTGAAGACACTGGTGTGACTTAAGGTTCTTCGAGCTTTTAAAGCTCTTCCCACAGTCAGAACATTTAAAGGGTCTCTCGCCAGTGTGAACTCGCTGATGTACCAGCAGGTTGGAGGACCGAGCGAATCCCTTCCCACACACAGAGCAGGTGAACGGCCTCTCCCCAGTGTGTAGGTGTTGGTGTCTCTTCAGATCTCCGGAGGTTTTAAAGCTCTTCCCACAGTCAGAACATTTAAAGGGCCTCTCGTCAGTGTGAACTCGCTGGTGTCCCTTCAGCTCCTCGGGGATTTTAAAGCTCTTCCCACAGTCAGAACATTTAAAGGGTCTCTCATCAGTGTGAATTCGCTGGTGTGTCAGGAGGGTGGATGACTGAGTGAATCCCTTCCCACACACGGAGCAGCTGAACGGCCACTCCCCAGTGTGAACAAGCTGGTGTGACAGTAGGGCGAATGACTGAGTGAATCCCTTCCCACACACGGAGCAGCTGAATGGCCTCTCTCCAGTGTGTAGGTGTTGGTGTCTCTTCAGATCCCGGGAGCTTTTAAAGCTTTTCCCACAGTTAGAACATTTAAAGGGTCTCTCGTCAGTGTGAACTCGCTGGTGTCCCTTCAGTTCCCTGGGGCTTTTAAAGCTCTTCCCACAGTCAGAACACTGAAATGGTCTCTCCCCAGTGTGAACTCGCTGGTGTCTCAGCAGGTAGGATGGACAAACAAATCCCCTTCCACACACGGAGCAGGTGAACGGACTGTCCCTGGTGTGACTGCGCCGTTGAACTTCTATTGCAGACGGGGAACTGAATCCCTTCCCACCGTCCCCACCTTTACCCGGTTTCTCCCCGGTGTGATGGTGCACGTGTCTCACCAGGTCAGGCGATCGGCTGAATCCGCGTCCACACACCGAACACGTGTGCGGTTTGTCATCGCTGCGATCGCTGCTTTCTCCTTCCATGTGCAAAGGCTGATGATATTCAGGTCCTGATGAATCGAGCGACTCTGTCAGATCTTGACGTGATGTTTGGTCTGAGCTTCCCGCCTGTAACTGCTCCACTTCTATCACCCTGTAAATCAAGTTCAGAAAAGGATCAGAGGCAAACTGTTGTTTAATTTTCCCCTTTCCGAACCTAGGGGCAGTGAAGCTGATTTTCAGGCTCCAGCTGATGCACAGGTTGGTTGAAAGGATCAGCAGTAATGGCGGCTGTAATGCCCACAAGCCCCAGCGCTCCAGAAAGCGCTCTGTTGACTCTGAGTCCCGCCCATGTGCTCATGGCCCCCGCGCTCTCCCTCCTGCTCCACAATCGCCCGTCCCGATCGGTCCACAACGCGCATGCTCAGCGCACAAAACCCCGCGGTTGGAACATCGGGCGCGCATGCGGAGCCGCAACATCTGTAGAATTTTGGAAGATGACAGTTGGTAGCACTCTCGCCTCTGAGGCATAGGTTGTCAGTTCAAGTCCCACTCCAGAGACTTGAACACAGAAATCCAGGCTGACACTCCAGTGCAGTGCTGAGGCACTGTCAGAGGTGGCGTCTTTCGGATGAGACATTAAACTGAGGCCCTGTCTGCTCTCTCAGGTGGATGTAAAAGATCCCATGGCACTATTTCGAGAAAGAAAGACTTGTATTTATACCGTGCTTTCATGACCACCAGACGTCCCAAAGCGCTTTACAGCCATTGAAGTACTTTTGAGGTGTAGTCACTGCTGTAATGTGGGAAAGAGCAGGGGATTATCCCCGGTGTCCGAGCCAATGTTTATCCCTCAATCAACATAACAAAAGGATAATAGCAAAATACTGCGGATGCTGGAAATCTGAAATAACAACAGAAAATGCTGGAAACACTCAGCAGGCCAGGCAGCATCCGTAGAGAGAGAAACAGAGTTAACAAAAAGATAGATTATCTGGTCATTATCACATTGCTGTTTGTGGGAGCTTGCTGTGCGCTAATCGACTGCCGCGTTTCCTACATTTCAACAGTGACTACACTTCAAAAGTACTTCATTGGCTGTAAAACGCTTTGGGACGTCCGGTGGTGGTGAAAGGCGCTATAGAAATGCAAGTCTTTCTTTCTTCACTGGTCTCACCAGCGACCTCTTCTGGCTGATGGTTGATTGACAGCCGAGTGTCCGCACATGCGCACGTGGGACGGCGGTTTGTGCCGAGTCCAGCACAGCGCCCCCTCCCGGTCACCAAGGGCAATAACTGCGCATGCCCAGATGGGACCAACCCCCCTCCCCCACTCGGAGCACCGCCTGCGCACTTGGATCCTGTCGGATGGAGTCGGCGCGGGGGGGATTCCGGGGAACGGTCTTGGTGTCGGTGACAGAGTCGCGATCGGTGACGCAAAGTGAGTTTTCTCCGCTCCGATTGGGTGGTGAATCGCGCGGGGTGGGGGGGAGGGGTGGATCGGGAGAGAATAAAGAGAAATAGAAAAACCTCAGAGTCCGCGAGACCCCGGACCGAGCGGCGTCAGTTGGACGGAGCACGTGCTCTCCTCGGGGACACGTGACCCGGGCCCGCGGCCTGATTGACGGGAGCTTCCGACCAATAGGGAGCGAGCGGGGCGGGGCTGGAGGAGCGAGCCGGCGGCGGGTCCTCCAACCAATCGGGGAGCCCGAGGGGCGGGACTAGCGCCGGCTGATTGTCTGATCCGCGGGGCAGCGAGTTTCTCCAGTCCCTTGTTCAGGGCCCGGGGCCAGGGGAGGCTGTGGGCCTTTATTCCCCTTATTGGACACAAGGCTCTTTGTCTCACAACACACTGGCTCAGATTGTAATACAGACTTTTTAAATTCATAAATAAAAGCAGATAAACCTCTTGCTTCTGTGGCACAAACTTTCTAATATTTTATAGAATCATAGAATGGTTACAGCACAGAAGGAGGCCATTCAGCCCGTCGAGCCCGTGCCGGCTCTCTGCAAGATCACTTCAGCTAGTCCCACTCCCCCGCCCTTTCCCCACAGCCCTGCAAATATCTTTACTTCAGGTACTTCTCCAATTCCCTTTTGAAAGCTGTGATTGAATCTGCCTCCACCACCCTTTCAGGCAGTGCATTCCAGATCCTAACCACTCGCTGTGTAAAAAAGTTTTTCCTCATGTCGCCTTTGGTTCTTTTGCCAATCACCTTAAATCTGTGCCCTCTGGTTCTCGACCCTTCCGCCAATGGGAACAGTTTCTCTCTATCTACTCTGTCCAGAACCCTCGTGATTTTGAACACCTCTATCAAATCTCCTCTCAACCTTCTCTGCTCTCAGGAGAACAACCCCAGCTTCTCCAGTCTATCCACATAACTAAAGTCCCTCATCCCTCATCCCTGGAACCATTCTTGTAAATTTTTACTGCACCATCTCTAAGGCTTCATAAAGTGCGGTGCCCAGAATTGGACACAATACTCCAGTTGAGGCCGAACCAGTGTTTTATAAAGGTTCATCATAACTTCCTTGCTTTTGGACTCTATGCCTCTATTTATAAAGCCCAGGATCCCGTAAGGTTTTTTAACCGCTTTCTCAACCTGCCCTGCCACCTTCAATGATTTGTGCACACATACCCCCAGGTCTCTCTGTTCTTGCACCCACTTTAGAATTGTACCCTTTAGTTTATATTGCCTCTCCTCGTTCTTCCTACCAAAATGTACCACTTCGCACTTTTCTGCATTAAATTTCATCTGCCTTGTGTCTGCCCATTCCACCAGCCTGTCTATGTCTTCTTGAAGTCTATCACTATCCTCCCCACTGTTCACTATACTTCCAAGTTTTGTGTCATCTGCAAATTTTGAAATTGTGTCCTATACACCCACGTCTAAGTTATTAATATGTATTAAGTAAAGCAGTGGTCCTAGTACTGACCCCTGGGGAACACCACTGTATACCTTCCTCCAGTCCGAAAAACAACCGTTCACCACTACTCTCTGTTTTCTGTCACTTAGCCAAGTTTCGTATCCATGCTGCCACTGTCACTTTTATTCCATGGGCTTCAACTTTGCTGGCAAGCCTATTATGTGACACTTGTCGAACGCCTTTTGGAAATCCAGGTACACCACGTTAACCGCATTGCCCTCATCAACCCTCTCTGTTACCTCATCAAAAAACTCAATCAGAATCAGAGCGGCCGGGCCCGGCGGACGTGCGGCCAGGGCCCCGGCACCAGGAAACCCAGGGTGCAGCGCCTCCCCCATCCGAGCCGCCGCTTCCCAGTTTCTTCAGCCGGTTCCACCGAGTCCGACTCGGGACAAAGGACAGGAGCCAGGCTCCCAGAATGGCCCGCGGCCCCGGAGAGCATGCGCACTCTCAGCGGGGAAATCAGCGCGTTGGATAGAGCGGTTTCTGGGGCGCAGGGAATTGTGGGTGCTGCGGCCACCATTAGTCAGCGGCTGTGGGGAAGAGTTTTATTGCAGGCTGACGGAAGGTAGGTCCCTGGCCGCCTGTGTAGGTCTTTTTACTGCATCAGTTTGAGCTGGAGTGGAGATGGAGGAGAAGCTGCTGGGTTTAACCCCCAGTACTTCTGAGCCCAGGAGGACCCAACAATTTCCAATGTGAGACTGTCAAGGGAGGTGGATTCTGGGGGAGATTAGGTTGTTAAACAGACACTGTCCATACAATGTAAAAGACTATTGTTTTAGGAACAAGTATTTCTGTACAGGCTTTTAATCCAGTTTACATATACAGATTTTTAAAAATTCATTCTTGGGATGTGGGCGCCGCTAGCAAGAGCAGCAAACATTGCCAATCCCCAGTTGCCCGTTGAGAAGGGGCTGGTGAGCCGCCTTCTTGAACCGCTGCAGTCCGTGTGGTGAAGGTACTCCCACAATGTTGTTCGGTGAGGAGTTCCAGGATTTTGACCCAGCAACGATGAAGGAATGACTATATATATCTGAGTCAGGATGGTGTGTGACTTGGAGGGGAACTTGGAGATGACGGTGCTCCCATGCAACAGCTGCCCTTGTCCTTCTAGGTGGTGGATGTTGCGGGTTTGGGAGGTTCTGTCAAAGTTCTGGTTGAGTTGCAGATGTATAAAGTCCATCTCCTTCGCCCCCCCCCGACTCCCCCCCACTCCATTCTCTCTCTCTCTCCTCCCATAGAGGCCAGAGTCATGTGTAGGCCCAGACCAGGTGGTGGATTCCCTTCCCTGAGGGACATCAGTGAACCAGTTTGGTTTTTATGACAATCCGGCAGCTTTCATGGTCACTTTTTTCTAGTGCCGGCCCCACAAATGACCAGATTCACTGAGCTCAATTTCACAACCTGCCTTTGTTTTCTTGTGGGTTCTCTCTCACGCTCCCTGTTTTAAATTTATTTTACAGGGTATTAGAAGGGGAGGATTTACAGACGGTAAGCTCAAACAAACATCACGTCAAGATATAACAGAGTCACTCGACCTATCGGATCTGAATGTCACCGGCCTCTGAACATGGAAGCAAAGAGCACCGTTCACACTGGGGAGAAACCGTACACGTGTTCTGTGTGTGGTCGAGGCTTCAGCCAACCCTCTGGCCTGGCGAAACACGAGCGCAGTCACAACGGGGAGAGGCCGTTCACCTGCTCTGAGTGTGGGAAGGGATTCGCTCGTTCATCCGACCTGCTGACACACCAGCGAGTTCACACTGGGGAGAGGCCATTCACCTGCTCCATGTGTGGGAAGGGATTCACTGATTCATCCAACCTGCTGAAACACCAGCGACTTCACACCGGGGAGAGACCGTTCACCTGTTCAGTGTGTGGGAAGCGATTCACTCAGTCACCCAACCTTCTAACACACCAGCGCACTCACACTGGGGAGAGGCCATTCACCTGCCCCGTGTGTGGGAAGGGATTCACTCAGTCATCCAAACTGCTGAGACACCAGCGAGTTCACACTGAGGAGAGACCGTTCAGGTGCTCTCACTGTGGGACTGGGTTCAGGCAATCATCTGACCTCACTGTCCACCAGCGCACTCACACTGGGGAGAGACCGTTCACCTGCTCCGTGTGTGGGAAGCGATTCACTCAGTCATCCCACCTTCTGACACACCAGCGCACTCACACTGGGGAGAGGCCATTCACCTGCCCCGTGTGTGGGAAGGGATTCACTCAGTCATCCACCCTGCTGAGACACCAGCAAGTTCACACTGGGGAGAGACCGTTCAGGTGCTCTCACTGCGGGACTGGGTTCAGGCAGTCATCTGAACTCACTGCACACCAGCGCACCCACACTGGAGAGAGACCGTTCACCTGCACCGTATGTGGGAAGGGATTCGCTCAGTCATGCACCCTGCTGAGACACCAGCAAGTTCACACTGGGGAGAGGCTGTTCACCTGCTCTGTGTGTGGGAAGGGATTCACTCGTTCATCCACCTTGCTGACACACCAGCGAGTTCACAAGTGACTGCAGGGCTTGGATTCTGCTGTTATTGCTGCTGTTAATCACATCCAGGACTGAACCATGTTCATTCTGACAGTTGGGGTTTGTTTCTGCTGATGTTAATAACTCCTGTAACTGGGCTGGAGTTTAATATTCTGGATAGATGTCAAATAAACCAGCTTTGTTTTAAACACATTGTTGTAGATTTTTGTCTTTCCCACCTGAGTGTTTAGCATCACCTGGCTGGAGCTCAGAAAGGACAATCTGGGGGAGGATCGTACGGCGGGAACAGAACTTCAGCCTGGACACAGTCCTTCAGGGCCACACTGAGAGGGGCAAACGGCACTTTGGTCTTTCTCGTCTCTCTTCACTGACAGCAAGGTCCCCGTGCGGATTAATCTCGAGGCCTGTGAGAAATGTGTCCCAGCCGCTCTCTTCCATGGTTCAGAGCTCCTAGGCACGGAACAGAAGGCTCCTTTAGGAACGTACCCCAGTGCTTTTTTTTTAAAGGCCTTATTAACGTGTGTCGCTACTTTTAGTGATTTGTGTATCTGTATCCCTGGATCCCTCTGCTCCTCCAGCCCATTTAGACTCTTAGGGGGAATAATTCGGTGGCGCCCCCTTTGGGTCGCTAACGTCGCCAGGGCTAATTTTAGCGCCCCAAAAAAGTTAGCGCCCCTGCGCATTAAATTCAGTGGTAGCGCCCCAAGCAGGAGGCGGGGTGCTACTGGAAGCGCTCCCCTCCCTCTTGAGGCGCTACCAGTGAATTTCGCGGCGCTTCGTGCAACAGCACCACGCCCGTCGGCACATAGCACCGTGTCATAGCAGACCTCCCTCCCTGATTAAAGGGGAGGGGCCTAGCACTGCTCACACCGGGGCCCTGCTGGACCACCGGGGAGCGGGGTGTCGGATCAAGAGGAGCGCCGGGCTGAGCGATCGCGGCCGACACCCCGAAGAAGAAAGGGGAAGGGGGCAGGTGCTGGCAGTCGGCCAAAATAAAAAGTTGCCGCCCGACACCTGCCCTTTAAGTGGCGTCGCCGCGGCTGCAGGAACGACCTCTGACCCTGTCGGACATATCGTCCGGCGATAGGTCAGGGGTCACAACCCAAGGTTGCAGCCGGGGTGCTGCGCATGGCGATGACGTCATTGCTGGCGGTGCAGTGCCACGGGGAGCTACCGGCTACCGCCGCCGCTAACCTCCCGCTGAATATCGCGGGAGGCACAAAGCAACCCAATTTCACCTCCTTGTTCTCCAAGTAGTGAGTGGCCTCCTTATTCTTCCCACCAAAACACACCACCTCACAGTGATCTACAGTGAAATTCATTTGCCAATTACACGCACATTCTGAAATTTATTAATGTCTTCTTGCATTTTGTCTTCTTCAGTATTAACTCTAACTCCCAATTTGGTGTTATCGACAAACTTTGAAATTGTTCTTCTGATTCCCGAGTCCAAATCGTTTATGAATAACAGTGGTCCCAGCACCAATCCCTGTGGAACACCTTTCCCACCTTTTGCCACTCCCAACCCCTACTCTCTGTTTTCTGTTTTGTGACCAGCTTGCTATCCATAACAGTTTGTAAGATCTAGAAGATGACCCAGGTCAGGCCGTGTGGAGTGAAGGGCCAGGCAGCAGAATGGATGGAAAGCTGGCTACAAAACAGAAATCAGAGGGTTGGAGTTAAGGGAAGTTTGTTGCGATCTTTCCATCCATTCTGCTGCCTGGCCCTTGACTCCACACGGCCTGACTATGGTCATCTTGTAGACCGTACATACTGCAGACACAGTGCACCAGTGGTGGAGGGGGTGGATATTGAGTCCTGTGGCAGGGGCGCTGATGAAGTGGATTTCTCTGTCCGTGAGTTTTGAGGCATCGCTAGTGGTGTTTTTCACCTCTTTCCTGCTTTTAAAATAAAAATCTTATTGCCAGTTCAGTAAAGCCTCTCGGGAAGGTCACACAAAAAAATTGAGGCCTCGTAAGTTTCCCTCAGAATGACAGGCCTGAACTCGAGTTAGAAAACATTTAGTAATTAAACCAGACTGGGCGGGGCCTGAGGTGCGAGTTAATGATGGAAAATTGGTGGCCAGCGTACTTCACACCAGGGCTGAGGACCCGGGCACTCGGGTTTCTGTATCATTTATTGATTAATTTAGTTTATTGCCCAATCTCAATCAGACTGGTGGGTCATCTTGCCGTCTGGCAGAGGCGAGGTTCCCCAGTGGAGGGCTCTCTACGCGGGGGTCCTTCCCTGCACCATTGGGGATCTGGGGTGGAGACTGTTGCAGGGAGCAGTCGTGTGTAACAGTTTAAGCTCCTTTCCGGACTCCAAGGCCAGATGTGTTTTTTGCGGCCTAGAGGAGTCCATGGGCCGTGTATATATTCAGTGTGAGAGGTTGCAGCCCCTGTATAGTTACCTGAAGGGGCTGCTCCTCAACTCTTGGTTACACTTTAGCCCCACGCTCCTAATCTTTGCCCGCCCGGTGCGGAGGGGGGTGGGTAAGTCGGAGGATCTTCTCCTGGACCTGCTCTTGGGCCTGGCGAAAACAGCAATTTGTAGGCCCAGGATGGGCGGGGCCCATGGGGGGGTCACTCTGGCTGCCTGCCTCTCTCCCGTGGTCTTGTCCCTGCCCGGGTGGCCCCGGAGAGGGAGCAGGCGGTGTCCACCGGTTCACTTGATACCTTCCTCGACCGGTGGGCAGCTCAGGTTAAAGAGGCGATAATCGATCCTCACAATCACATTCTGATTGAATTATTATTTGTGAGTGTCGCTGTATTGTACACAGTTATTATTCATCGAATAGATTCATAGAAACTTACAGCACAGAAGGAGGCCATTCGGCCCGTCGTGCCTGTGCCGGCTCTTTGAAAGAGTCGTCGTGTTTAGTC
This sequence comes from Squalus acanthias, assembly GCA_030390025.1. Lineage (NCBI taxonomy): Eukaryota > Metazoa > Chordata > Chondrichthyes > Squaliformes > Squalidae > Squalus > Squalus acanthias. The sequence goes on from JASTWF010000102.1 coordinate 419,909, forward strand.
CCACATCCTCACTTTCTGTCCGTAACCCTGTCAGTTGCTCAAGTTCCCGTCCAACTCTGCTTTACAATTATTATGATGTGGAGATGCCGGCGTTGGACTGGGGTGGACAAAAATGAGAAGTCGCACAACACCAGGTTATAGTCCAACAGATTTATTTAATTTTACAAGCTTTCGAAGCAGTTCGCTCCTTCGTCAGGTAAGTTAGCAATTATTAATGCAATCAGCTTACACCATCTTTTCAGGTCGAGCGTTCCAGATCCCCACAACTCTCTGAGAGGAAACATTTCTCCTCATCTCTCCTCCAGATCTTTTGACAATATTTTTGAATCTTTGACCTCTAGTTATTGACCCACTCACCAGAGGGAATGTTTCTTTCCCTATTTATTCTATCAAAATCTCTCATCACCTTGAAAACCTCTATTAAGTCACCTCTGAACCTTCTCTGTTCCAAGGAGAACAGTCCTAACTTTTCCAACCTCTCCTCATAACTGAAGTCCCTCATCCCTGGTAACATCCTGGTAAACCTCCTCTGGGCCCTTTCTAAGGCCTTTACACCTTTCCTCAAGTGTGGGGCCCAGAATTGTCCACAACACTCCAGCTGAGGCCTAACCTGTGATTGATGAAGTTCCAGCATCATCTCTTTGCTTTTATATTCTATTCCTCTGTTTATAAACCCAAGTAACCCGTTATTGTTTGTTTAATATCTGTGGGGCACTGGGGCACTTGCCTTCATGGTTTTTGCTCCCGTCTGGTGTCACTGGGGCAACTTAGTGTCACCCCTACAGGTAGTGAAAAATGGCCCAATCTCAATCGGACGACAAATAAATGAATTTTCTCTTCACCAATTCAGGTTTTTAGTTCTTTACCCAGAATTCGCGACGCGGCAGAATGGGCCCTATCAATGACAACCCGATCCTAGTGCGCCGGCTCATCACTGGACTGTGCTCTGAGCATGTGCAGTGCGAGTGGTGGAGACGGACTGAGGCGTGTGTCCTCCTTGGAGGGGAACCAGGTAAAGAGGGCGAGTATCCTCCTTGGAGGGGAACCAGGCAAAGAGGGTGTGTGTCCTCCTTGGAGGGGAACCAGGCAAAGAGGGCGAGTATCCTCCTTGGAGGGGAACCAGGTAAAGAGGGCGAGTGTCCTCCTTGGAGGGGAACCAGGCAAAGAGGGCGAGTGTCCTCCTTGGAGGGGAACCAGGCAAAGAGGGCATGTGTCCTCCTTGGAGGGGAACCAGGCAAAGAGGGCGAGTGTCCTCCTTGGAGGGGAACCAGGCAAAGAGGGTGAGTGTCCTCCTTGGGAAACCAGGCAAAGAGGGCGAGTGTCCTCTTGGAGGGGAACCAGGTAAAGAGGGCGAGTGTCCTCCTTGGGGAACCAGGCAAAGCGGGTGTGTGTCCTCCTTGGAGGGGAACCAGGCAAAGAGGGCGAGTGTCCTCCTTGGGGAACCAGGTAAAGAGGGCGAGTGTCCTTGGGGAACCAGGCAAAGAGGGCGAGTGTCCTTGGGGAACCAGGCAAAGAGGGCGAGTGTCCTCCTTGGAGGGGAACCAGGCAAAGAGGGTGTGTGTCCTCCTTGGGGAACCAGGTAAAGAGGGCGAGTGTCCTTGGGGAACCAGGCAAAGAGGGCGAGTGTCCTCCTTGGAGGGGAACCAGGCAAAGAGGGTTTGTGTCCTCCTTGGAGGGGAACCAGGCAAAGAGGGCGAGTGTCCTCCTTGGAGGGGAACCAGGCAAAGAGGGTGAGTGTCCTCCTTGGAGGGGAACCAGGTAAAGAGGGCGTGTGCCCTCCTTGGAGGGGAACCAGGTAAAGAGGGCGAGTGTCCTCCTTGGGGAACCAGGTAAAGAGGGCGTGTGTCCTCCTTGGAGGGGAACTAGGCAAAGAGGGCGTGTGTCCTCCTTGGAGGGGAACCAGGTAAAGAGGGCGAGTGTCCTCCTTGGGGAACCAGGCAAAGAGGGCGAGTGTCCTCCTTGGAGGGGAACCTACTCTCAAAAATCAGTGAAATATCTTGGAATTTAAATGTGTCCATTCCCATTGTTTGGATGTTGATGAGCAGCAATGAGCAGTTATTTTTCTATTTTGAATATAAATACAAAAGCTCTACTAGACATGTTAAACTACTAGTTATTTAATCAGGGCTGCAGCTGCTGAAAGGTTGACTGTACTGAGGTTTGTGGCCAGAGCTGGCAGACGTGTTGTTCTGAAGTCTGATGTCTCACACCTGAAGAGTCTGTTTATGTCGTGTTGTAATGACCTTTTTCTGTTGCCTGGTGTCAGAAATAGAAATCAAAGGGAGATGATTCCCCACTCTGTTAATCAACTTCTTGACACATTATATAATATATATCTCCAACTCTGACTAGTATATCCTGTCTGATATAAACCAACCCCACAGTCACTGACACCAATCTCCTCCTGTCTGATATAAACCAACCCCACAGTCACTGACACCAATCTCCTCCTGTCTGATATAAACCAACCCCACAGTCACTGACACCAATCTCCTCCTGTCTGATATAAACCAACCCCACAGTCACTGACACCAATCTCCTCCTGTCTGATATAAACCAACCCCACAGTCACTGACACCAATCTCCTCCTGTCTGATATAAACCAGCCCCACAGTCACTGACACCAATCTCCTCCTGTCTGATATAAACCAACCCCACAGTCACTGACACCAATCTCCTCCCGTCTGATATATACCAACCCCACAATCACTGACACCAATCTCCTCCCGTCTGATATAAACCAATCCCACAGTCACTGACACCAATCTCCTCCTGTCTGATAGAAACCAACCCCACAGTCACTGACACCAATCTTCTCCTGTCTGATATAAACCAACCCCACAGGCCCAGGAAGATTAAACTCAGCCCGTTACTTGGATTGGACTTGTCTCCATTCCCGTGCCGAGGGGGTTGCTGTACCAGATGGGAGGGGAAACATTTGGGGACTCTCGATTCTCCACTATTTCCCATCCCCCTTCTTTCTGGTGGATAATGGAGGTGCCACTGTGTGTAATGTGCAAGTCAATAAGAATTGTCAGCGAGGATTAATCAGCACTTTCTAATTGGAGATGTTAATCAGCGGAACCTTTCAGACACTGAATTGTAGATTTTGTACCAAAGATCAATTTAAGTTGAAGTAAAAGTTCATAATTTTCTTGTAAAATAATTCAGGGACTCTCATCAGAAATTAAGGGGAACGATCACAGACAGCGGTTCTTAAAGGGACACTGCAGCCCCGAGAACACAATCAGCCATATATCCAGAATATTAAACTCCAGCCCAGTTATAGGGGTTATTAACATCAGCAGAAACAAACCCCAACTGTCAGAATGAACATGGTTCAGTCCTGGATGTGATTAACAGCAGCAATAACAGCAGAATCCAACCCCTGCAGTCACTTGTGAACTCGCTGGTGTTTCAGCATGCTGGATGACTGAGTGAATCCCTTCCCACACACGGAGCAGGTGAACGGCCTCTCCCCAGTGTGAACTCGCTGGTGTGTCACCAGGTGGGATGACTGAGTGAATCCCTTCCCACACACGGAGCAGGTGAACGGCCTCTCTCCAGTGTGAACTCGCTGGTGTGTCCGCAGGTTGGATAATTGAATGAATTCCTTTCCACACACGGAGCAGGTGAACGGCCTCTCACCAGTGTGAACTCGCTGGTGTATCAGCAGTGTGGATGACTGATTGAATCCCTTCCCACACTCGGAGCAGGTGAACTGCCTCTCTCCAGTGTGAACTCGCTGGTGTATCAGCAGTGTGGATGACTGATTGAATCCCTTCCCACACACAGAGCAGGTGAACGGCCTCTCCCCAGTGTGACTGCGTCGATGAGTTTCCAGCTTGGACGGGTAATTGAATCCCTTCCCACAGTCCCCACATTTCCACGGTTTCTCCATGGTGCGGGTGTCCTTGTGTCTCTCCAGGTTGGACGATCAGTTGAAGCCTCGTCCACACACAGAACACTTGTATGGTTTCTCCCCGCTGTGAATGGTGCGATGTTTTTTCAGGCTGTGTAACTGGTTAAAGCTCTTTCCACAGTCAGTGCACTGGAACACTCTCACTCGGGTGTGTGTGTCTCGGTGCTTTTCCAGTCACACTGATGTTTGAAATCTTTTCCCACAGACAGAACAAACATTTCCCCTTCTATATTCAAAGGCCGATGATATTCAGGTCCTGATGAATTGAGTGACTCTGTGAGATTTTAACCTGATGTTTGGTTTCAGTTTCCTGTCTGTAAATCCTCCGCATCTCGTACCCTGTAAAAGGAGTTTATAAAAGACATCACTGCAAGCACAGGATAGAAATTCAGAACAGACAATTCTCGTTTCTATGGAACATTCTTTCCTCTCTTGTTCCCCAAAAGCTGTAAATCCCCGTCCCACACACTCTCCCTCCTCCCTGTGCTGAAATCCATACCCATCACATATCGCCCAACAGTTTGTCCTCCACTCCCAGTTTTCTCCCTCGACGCTGATGGGTTCAGTTCCATATTCACTGGTTCCCGTCTCTCTCCTCCCCTGAAGGTGCTGACTCTGGCTGAGTTCAGTTCCACACTCACTGGTTCCCCTCCCTCTCCTCCCCTGAAGGTGCTGACTCTGGCTGGGTTCAGTTCTACACTCACTGGTTCCCCTCCCTCTCCTCCCCTGAAGGTGCTGACTCTGGCTGGGTTCAGTTCTACACTCACTGGTTCCTCTCTCTCTCTCCTCCCCTGAAGGTGCTGAGTCTGACTGGGTTCAGTTCTACACTCACTGGTTCCCTTCCCTCTCTCTCCCCTGAAGGTGCTGACTCTGGTTGGGTTCAGTTCTACACTCACTGGTTCCCCTCCCTCCTCCCCTGAAGATGCTGACTCTGGCTGGGTTCAGTTCTACACTCACTGGTTCCCCTCCCTCTCCTCCCCTGAAGGTGCTGACTCTGGCTGGGTTCAGTTCTACACTCACTGGTTCCTCTCTCTCATCTCCCCTGAAGATGCTGACTCTGGTTGGGTTCAGTTTTACACTCACTGGTTCCCCTCCCTCTCCTCCCCTGAAGGTGCTGACTCTGGCTGGGTTCAGTTCTACACTCACTGATTCCCCACATTTCGTAAACAGCTTCGGGCACTTTGTTAAACACATACACAACAGAAGCACATTAATCTGATGGGAGATCACCGACATTCGAGCAGCCAGCGGTGTGGAGCCTCCGGAGAGTCCGGCCCCTTTACAGGAGCTGGGACACGGAAAAGAGTCCAATTAAAATCAGTCATATATATTTGTTAATTAAAAATAGTAACTTCTCCATCATTTACAGACGCTCCCTGACCAGTCTCCATCATTTACAGACGCTCCCTGACCAGTCCCCATTTCTCCACCATTTATAGACTCTCCCTCACCAGTCTCCATTTCTCCTCCATTTACAGACGCTCCCTGACCAGTCCCCATTTTTCCTCCATTTACAGATGCTCCCTGACCAGTCACCATTTCTCCTTCATTTACAGACGCTCCCTGACCAGTCACCATTTCTCCTCCATTTACAGACGCTCCCTGACTTCCTGTCTGTCCCGGAGTTTGGCGCGGGGCCCCTTTGCTGAGCGAATCGGGAGAAACTGGGAAGCGACGGGCGGGTAATGTTGAGTGTTTTAATAATGGGGCCTGGGGCCGCACTCGGGGTGTGTGCAGCCCGCGTCCCCCCGGGGTTTATTAACCCGCTCCCTGAGCTCTCTCACCTGATGTGTCAACGGCTGCTACCAAGGTCCGCGCATGCGCAGTTTACACTGGCCGGGTGATTGACGGGAGCTCCGGACCAATAGGAAGAGCGGGGCGGGCTGGAGGACCGAGCGGGCGGCGGGTCCTCCAACCAATCGGAGTGTGTGAGGGGCGGGGCTTGACCTTTAAACCTGAACAACAGAAGGTGAGCTGAGCATGCGCGGACCTTGGCAGCAGCCGCTGACACATCAGGTGAGAGAGCTCAGGGAGCGGGTTAATAAACCCCGGGGGGACGCGGGCTGCACACACCCCGAGTGCGGCCCCAGGCCCCATTATTAAAACACTCAACATTATCCGCTTCACAAACACCCTGGGTGGGCCTCAGGCCCCGAGCGGGGCGGCAGCTGTGGGGCTTTCTCCCGGTGACAGGCCCGGGTTAACGGCCGCCATCTTGACAGGCTCAGGGGGCAGCAGGGCGCATGCGCGGCCCCCTTGGCCAGGAACCAGGAGGAGAGAATCTTGGCAATTTCTATCCTGGACTCACAGTCATGGCTTTTGGAAACTCCTTTTACAGGCTGTGAGAAGGGCAGCATTTACACACCGCAAACTCAAACCAAACATCACATCAAGATCTGACAGAGTCACTCCATTCATCAGGACCAGAATATCATCGGCCTCTGAATGTGGAAGGAGAAATGTTTGTCTGTTCTCTCTGTGGGAAAAGATTTCAAACATCAGTGTGACTGGAAAAGCACCGAGACACACACACCGGAGTGAGAGTGTTCCAGTGCACTGACTGTGGAAGAGCTTTAACCAGTTACACAGCCTGAAAAACATCGCACCGTTCACAGTGGGGAGAAACTGTACATGTGTTGTGTGTGTGGACGAGGCTTCAACTGATCGTCCAACCTGGAGAGACACAAGGACACCCGCACCATGGAGAAACCATGGAAATGTGGGGACTGTGGGAAGGGATTCAATTACCCATCTGAGCTGGAAACTCATCGACGCACTCACACTGGGGAGAGGCCATTCACCTGCTCCGAGTGTGGGAAGGGATTCACTCAGTCATCCAGCCTCTATACACACCAAAGAGTTCATACTGGAGAGCGGCCATTCACCTGTATTGAATGTGGGAAGGGATTTAATGCTTTATCAAACCTCCTGACTCACCAGCGAGTTCACACTGATAAGAGACCTTTTAAATGTTCGGACTGTGAGAAGTACTTTAAAAGCACAAAGGATCTGTTGACACACCAACGAGTTCACACTGGGGAGAGGCCATTCACCTGCTCCGTGTGTGGGAAGGGATTCCCTCAGTCATCCCACCTTCTAACACATCAACTTGTTCACTCTGATAACAAACCTTTTAAATGTTCTGACTGTGAGAAGAGCTTTAAAAGTAAAAAGGATTTATTGACACACCAACGCACCCACACTGGGGAGAGGCCGTTCACTTGCTCTGTGTGTGGGAAGGGATTCACTTGTTCGTCCCACCTTCTGACACACCAACTTGTTCACTCTGATAAGAGACCGTTTCAATGTTCTGACTGTGAGAAGAGCTTTAAAAGCAAACAGCACCTGCTGAAACACCAACACACTCACACTGGGGAGAGGCCGTTCATCTGCTCCGTGTGTGGGAAGGGATTCACCCGATCATCCCACCTGTTGAGACACCAGCGAGTTCACACTGGGGAGAGGCCGTTCATGTGCACTGAGTGTGGGAAGGGATTCACTGATTTATCCGACCTTCTGACACACCAGCGAGTTCACACCGGGGAGAGACCGTTCACCTGCTCTGTGTGTGGGAAGGGATTCACTCAGTCATCCCACCTCACCGAACACCAACATGTTCACACTGATGAGAGACCTTTTAAATGTTCTGACTGTGAGAAGAGCTTTAAAAGCACAAGTGGTCTGCTGAAACACCAACGCACTCACACTGGGGAGAGGCTGTTCACCTGCTCCATGTGTGAGAAAAGATTCACTCATTCATCCAACCTGCTGACACACCAACGAGTTCACACTGGAGAGAGGCCGTTCACCTGCTCCACGTGTGGGAAGGGATTCACGGATTCCTACAACCTGCTGGCACACCAACCTGTTCACACTGGGGAGTGGCCATTCGCCTGCTCCATGTGTGGGAAGGGATTCATTGATTCATCCAACCTGCTGACACACCAGCGAGTTCACACTGGGGAGAGGCCGTTCTCCTGCTCCGTGTGTGGGAAGGGATTCACTCAGTCATCCTCTTTACTGAGACACCAGCGTGTTCATGACCGACTGCAGGGGTTGGATTCTGCTGTTATTGCTGCTGTTAACCACATCCAGGACTGAACCATGTTCACTCTGACAGTTGGGGTTTGTTTCTGCTGATGTTAATAACCCTATAACTGGGCTGGAGATTAATATTCTGTATAAATGTCAAATCAATCAGCTTTGTTTCAAACACACTTTGTGTCGAGTCTGTGCTGACTCCATGATAAGAGGAGACTAATTGATGTCCTGTTGCTGACTGCTCCATTTTTGGGCCGTTTCTCCTTTCTTACTCTGGATTATTTCGGTTCTGATCTAATTGGCCTTCTACCATCCTGGGAGTCCCACGATACAATGATAATGGAGTTGTTGACTAATCACAGCGATCAATCTCTATCAATGAGTCTACAACAGACCCAGACGTGAGGCGAGGAAAACCCCAGTGGTGGAGAGCTTTAGGAGCCATCGGACCAAAGTCACCTCTTCCTCCCGAGCATTCTACACTTACCACACGTCATGTCTCAAATTACTCACACACTGTGTCCCCAAATCTTATTCTATGAATGAAATTGGTCCAATTTACATTTGAATGAATCAACAGTAACTGCTTCCACCGTCTCCCTAGGGAGCCTGTCCCATAGATTGACCACTCACTCACTGAAATATTGTTTCCACAGATTGGGTTTGAATTTACCCCCTTCAAGTGCAGGCCGTGTCCTCTGGTTCTACTGTTCTGGACAGGGTGAAATAACCTGTCGTGCTCGACATTATCCAGTCCCTTTAGAATCCTCAAAACAGCAATCCTATCACCTCTCGACCTTCTCTTTCCAGTGTGAACAGGCCCAGTTTACATAACCTGGACATGTTGGCTCGATACTCAGTTAAATTCTGACACAAACCCTTTGATGCTTCTTAAATTGCATTAAACTGACACTTCACAGAATCCTAGAATGATACAGCACAGAAGGAGGCCATTCGGCCCATCGTGCCTGTGCGGCTCTCTGAAAGAGCCATCCAATTACAAAAGCAAAATACTGCGGATGCTGGAAATCTGAAATAAAGAGAGAAAATGCTGGAAATCCTCAGCAGGTCAGGCAGTGTCTGTGGAGAGAGAAACAGAGTTAATGTTTCAGGTCACAGACCTTCCGTCAGAACCTTTCATCACACATTATAATTTAATGTATTACTCACTCTGGTTTAAGCTTCTATTGTGGTTAATAACGGCAAACTCTGTTGTTTCTCCTGATCTGATTACAGTTTCCAACCAGTCGATTCAGTGGAATGTCCTATCAGTGTTGCCATGGCGACCTGTCTGCAGTGAAACGCCTGTTTGACTTCTTGAAAGTGCAAAGTATCTGCTGACACACCAACACACTCACACTGGGGAGAGGCCGTTCACCTGCTCCGTGTGTGGGAAGGGATTCAGTCTATCATCTAACCTGCAGACACACCAACACACTCACACTGGGGAGAGGCCGTTCACCTGCTCTGAGTGTGGGAAGGGATTCAGTCTATCATCTAACCTGCGGACACACCAGCGAGTTCACAAGTGACTGCAGGAGTTGGATTCTGTTGTTATTGCTGCTGTTAATCACATTCAGGACTGAACCATGTTCATTCTGACAGTTGGGGTTTGTTTCAGCTGATGTTAGTAACCCCTATAACTGGGCTGGAGTTTAATCTGTATCAATGTCAAATAAATGAGCTTTGTTTCACACACACGCAGTGTGTCGAGTCCTTGATATCTCGACAATAAGACGAGCTGATTGAGGACTTGTTACAAACTGAGTGGAATCCACCTGAGAACTGAGTTCCCACAACTTGTTAAAAGATGGATCTACAAGATGTCCAAGTCTGACAGGACAGAAAATTCTATTATATCACAGGGTCCACTTCAATCATCCAGGGCAGTGAGTCCCTGTAACATTGGATTTTAATCTATGGGAAATATTCTGATAATCTGTTATTGTCACGGGGCAAAGCAGCCTTGTTACTTTAACATCAGTTTAATCAAACTCAATGGACAATCCGATCTCCAAAGGGAAACGTCTCCTTAAAGCTGACGGTGTCGGCAGTTCTGCAGCTCATTTCTCAGTGTGAGCATGTCAGAATGAAAAGCTTTAACAACAGCCGATGTTTCACAAAGGGAGACCTCACCAGACCAAAGGCCATTGGTGGAGTTTAATGGGCTGTTTGTGTCACTGGGCTACAGGAGGCCATTTTTAACCGAAGGAAAACTGGTCACAGCAAACAGCGAGTTTAACAGACTGTCCCTGGTCCACTCGAACCCCCACCTTCTCTCTCTCTCACTATTTATGGGCACTGCTGCAGTAATTGCTCCTCTGACCTTTCCTCTCTTGTCCCTCCTACACCCCTAATACACGGCCCGACACAATCTCCCTCCCCCTACATCCTCACTGTGCTGGAATCCACACCAGTCTTCCCATCTGCTCCTTGTTCTCTCCCTGGATCCTAAAACTACTGAACTCACTCTTCCCCTCCTGAAGTCTACAGGCTCTAAAACTGAAGCTTGGTGTCCCTCAGTCCCGTCTCCTTGATTTACCTCCCCTTCTCTCCTCCTCTTTCCCCCTTGGTTGTGTTCCACACTCTGGGCCTTGGGCCTTCCCCGGGGATTCTCAGTGTGAACAGGTGGGATGTGTTTGGAGACAGGGTGTCCCGGCTCTCTACCTTTAAAGGGACAAGGAGACGACCAGCTGGGCTGAATGGCCCTGCTTTATGAAATCACTACAGCGCCTAGCAACCAACCTCCCTGAGCCCTGCTCATTATGGGCTGGGTTTAGCTCAGTGCTGTTACAGGAAGGGAAACAGGAGCAGGATTCGCCCCGTGTGGAGCCCAGGATTAATGGGGAGAGGTACAGGATCAATTTATACCTTATTGAGTGAGAAATGTCATTGTCCCGGACACTCCCTGTCCCTCGGTATCTGTGTCGGGGAGCGGCTGATGGGTTTACTCTGTATCTAACCCGTGCTGTACCCGACTGGAGAGTGTTTGATGTTGACACTAGGGGCTCAGCTCCACGAGCACAACATTTAACCCAAAGATGATCTGATAAACCCATCAGCTTCTCCCCTGGACACAGGTCCTGAAGGACAGGGAGTGTCTCTGATATTTTGGTCGGTGTCGTTGAACAAGTTTAAACACCTCGCTCACATCTCCTCTCACCCTGCTTTGTTCTAATGAGAAGTGCCCCAGTTTCTCTCGTCTCTCCTCCTGGGAAAGAGAAGTTCGCCTCAGTTAGAAACTCAAACAGGCGCTTCACTGCAGACAGGTCATCATGAGGAAACATTTCTTTACCCAGCGAGTTATTATGATCTGAAATGCACTGCCTGAAAGGGTGGAGGAAGCAGATTCAAGAGTAACTTTCAAAAGGGAACTGGATAAATATTTGAAGGGAAAACATTTACCGGGATATGGGGAAAGAGCAAGGGAGTGGGACTAATTGGATCGCTCTCCCAAAGAGCTGGCACAAGCATGATGGGCCGAATGGCCACCTTTTGTGCTGTATCATTTTCTGATTCTCTGATAACTAAAGCCTCTCATCCGTGGTATAACCTCAGTGAATTTATTCTGCAGCCTCTCCGTGTCCCCGACATCCTTCCTAGTGTAAGATTCCCAAAACTTATTCTAACTGCAGCCGAACCGATGGTTTTGTTTTCTACGCCCCATTTATAAAAAACCTCGGGTAACATTTTTAAACCACTTTATAAACTTGTCCTCCAACTTTTAAAGATTTGTGTATCTGATCTCCCTGTGGATTTTAGAGATATTAACATAACAAGGCTAAAATACATTGAGATCAAATGTCTGATATAATGTGTATTTTGGGAAAGAGAAGTTTAGTCTGAGTTAGAAACTCAAACCGGTGTTTCACTGCAGACAGGTCACCATGGCAACACTGATAAGACATTCCATTCACTGAATCGACTGGTTGGAAACTAATCAGATCAGGGGAAAGAACAGGGTGTGTCTGTTATTAACCACAATATAAGCTTAAACCAGAGTGAGTAATAGAATAGATTATATTATAATGTGTGATGTTTATACCTATAATTGTGAAACTCTAAGAAATAGCATAATTAACAGCAGGCAGGGTAGTTTAGTGATAATGAGAACAGTACTGAAGAAAAGTAACTGCTGGGAACAACTGTACAGGGCGTTGGTGAGACCACACCTGGAGTACTGCATACAGTTTTGCTCTCCCTATTTAAGGAATGATATACTTGCATTGGATGCAGTTCAGAGAAGCTTCACTAGGTTGATTCCTGAGTTGAAGGGGTTGTCTTATGAGGAGAGGTTGAGCAGGTTGGGCCTATACTCATTGGAGTTTAGAAGAATGAGGTGATCTTATTGAAACATATAAGATACTGAGGGGGCTCGACAGGGTAGATGCTGAGAGGATGTTTCCCCTCGTGGGGGAATCTAGAACTCGGGGACATAGTTTCAGAATAAGGGGTCACCCACTTAAAACGGAGATGAGGAGGAATTTCTTCTCGGAGGGTCGTGAATCTTTGGAATTCTCTACCCCAGAGAGCTGTGGAGGCTGAGTCATTGAAGGTGGAGATAGACAGATTTTTGAAAAACAGGGGAATCAAGGGTTATGGGGCGCGGGCAGGAAAGTGGAGTTGAGGCCAAGATCAGATCAGCCATGATCTTATTGAATGGCGGAGCAGGCTCAAAGGGCCGAATGGCCTATGCCAGCTCCTATTTCTTATGCAGCAGGGAAAGTGTCCTTGTAAATCACAGATCAGGGAATTTCCAGCTGTTTTTTCCTCGATTCCTGCCAAAACCCAGCAGAGAAGAACATAAGAAATAAGAGCAGGAGTGGGCCATAGGGCCCCTCGAGCCTGCTCCGCCATTCAATAAGATCATGGCTGATCATCAACCTCAACTCCACTTTCCCGCCCAATCTCCATATCCCTTGATTCCCCATGAGTCCAAAAATCTATCGATCTCAGCCTTGAATATACTCAAAGACTCAGCATTCACAGCCCTCTGGGGCAGAGAATTCCAAAGATTCACAACCCTCTGAGTGAAGAAATTCCTCCTCATCTCAGTCTTAAATGGCCTACCCCTTATCCTGAGACTATGCCCCCTAGTTCTAGACACTCCAGCCAGGGGAAACAACATCTCAGCATCGACCCTGTCAATCCCCTTCAGAATCTTATATGTGTCAATGAGATCACCTCTCATTCTTCTAAACTCCAGTGAGCATAGGCCCATTCTACACAATCTCTCATCATAGGATAGCCCTCTCATCCCAGGAATCAATCTAGTGAAGCTTCGTTGCACTGCCTCCAAGGCAAGCATATCCTTCCTAGATAAGGAGACCAAAACTGTGCACAGTCCTCCAGGTGTGGCCTCACCAAGGCCCTGTACAATTGTAGCAAGACTTCGTTACTCTTATACTCCAACCCCCTTGCAATAAAGGCCAACATGCCATTTGCCTTCCTTATTGCTTGCTGTACCTGCATGCAAGCTTTCTGTGTTTCTTGCACGAGGACACCCAAATCTCTCTGAACACCAACATTTGAAAGTTTCTCACCATTTACAATATATTCTATTTTTCTATTCTTCCTACCAAAGTGAATAACCTCACATTTCCCTACATTATACTCCATCTGCCACCTTACTGCCCACTCACTTAGTCTGTCTATATCCCTTTGCAGACTCTTAGTGTTCTCCTCACAGCTTACTGTCCCACCTAGCTTTGTATCATCAGCAAACTTGGATACATTACACTCGGTCCCTTCATCTAGGTCATTAATATAGATTGTAAATAGCTGAGGCCCCAACACTGATCCTTGCGGCACCCCACTAGTTACAGCCTGCCAACCTGAAAAAGATCCGTTTATCCCTACTCTCTGTTTTCTGTCCATTAACCAATCCTCTATCCATACTACTATATTACCCCCAACCCCATGAGCCCTAATCTTGTGTAATAACCTTTTATGTGGCACCTTATCGAATGCCTTTTGGAAATCCAAATATACTACATCCACTGACTCCCCTTTATCTACCCTGCTAGTTACATCCTCAAAAAACTCTAATAAATTTGTCAAACACGATTTCCCTTTCATAAAACCATGTTGACTCTGCCTAATCATGTTATGATTTTCTAAGTGACTTGATACCACTTCCTTAACAATGGATTCCAGCATTTTCCCTGATGACTGATGTCAGGCTAACTGGCCTGTAGTTCCCTGTTTTTTCCCTCCCTCCTTTCTTGAATAGCGGTATTACATTTGCGACCTTCCAATCCGCTGGGACCATTCCAGAATCTAGGGAATTTTGGAAGATCAAAACCAATGCATCCACTATCTCTTCAGCCACCTCTTTTAGAACCCTAGGATGTAGGCCGTCAGATCCTGGGGGTTTGTCGGCTTTTCGTCCCATTAGTTTCTCTAGTACTTTTTCTCTACTTATATTAATTACGTTAAGTTCCCCACCCTCATTAGACCCTTGGTTCCCCACCATTTTTGTTATTCTTTTTGTGTCTTCTACTGTGAAGACAGATACAAAATATTTGTTTAACATTTCTGCTATGATCACTCAGCCCCAGAGGATCCTTTACTATGAGATTGCTAATTAACCCTGTCTCTTTACACAATACAAGATCTAAAATAGCCTGTTCCCTGGTTGGTTCCATGACATATTGTTCTCAGGAAACTGTCCCAAATGCATTCCATGGACTCGTCCTCCAGACTACCTTTGCCAATTTGATTTGTCCAGTCTATATGAAGATTAAAGTCCCCCAACCTTGTACATCCTCTTCATCTATTTTTATCCTATGCAATATTGCTACTGCCTCCTCCTTTACTGCTACATTGGCAGCATCCTCTTCTCTTGTGAAGACTGAAGTAAAGTACTCATTTAGTATCTCAGCTATGCCCTCTGCCTCCACAAGATGATGTTTTTGGTCCCGAATCGGCCCCAGCCTTCCTTTGACTACCCTTTTACTATTTATGTGTTTATAAAAGACTTTTGGGTTCCCTTTTATGTTAGCTGCTAATCTATTCTCATACTCTCTCTTTGCCCCTCTTATTCCCTTTTTATATCTCCTCTGTACTTTCTATATTCAGCTTGGTTTTCTACTATCTTATTAACCTTAGAATTGTCATAAGCCTCCTTTTTCTGTCTTATTTTAACCTCTATATCTTTAGTCATCCAGGCAGCTCTAGCTTTGGATGCCCTTCCTTTCCCCCTCATGGCAATGTGTCTACTCTGTACACAAACCATCTCCTCTTTGAAGCCCTCCCATTGTTGAATTACTGTTTTGCCTACAACTTTTGATTCCAATCCACCTGGGCCAGATCCCTTTTCAACTCACTGAAGTTAGCCCTCCTCCAGTTAAATATTTTTACACTTGTCCTTTTCCATAACTATTTTCAACCTGACGATGTTCTGATCACTGTTCCCCAAATGCTCCCCCACTGAAACATGCTCCACTTGCCCCACTTCATTCCCCAGAACTAGATCCAGCACTGCTTCCTTCCTCGTTGGGCTAAAACAGTGTTCAAGAAAATTCTCTTGTACACAATGCAGGAATTCCTCCCCGTCTTTGCCCTTTAGACTGTTGCTATCCCAGACTATATTAGGATAATTGAAGTCTCCTATTATCACTACTCCGTAGTTCGTGTATCTTTCTGTAATTTGCCTGCAAATTTGCTCCATTATCTCCTTCCCATTATTTGGTGGCCTACAGTATACACCCTGTAGCGTAATAGCTCCTCTACTGTTCCTTAATTCAAACCAAATAGATTCTGTCTTTCACCCCCTCAATGACATCATCCCTCTCCAGTGCTATAATAGTTTCATTGATCAGTATTGCCACCTCCTCCTTTTTTTCCCCTTCCCTCTCTTTCCTGAATACCTTGTGACAGAAATATTAAGTTCCCAATCCTCCCCTTCTTTGAGCCAGGTCTCTGTTATTCCCACTATATCATTGTCCCATGTGGTGACTTGTGCCTGTGGCTCACCAACCTTATTTCTCACGCTCCGTGCATTTACGCACATGCACTCCAAACCCATCTTAGACTGCTTCGCATTTGCCCCCCCTGTCTGATCCCTCCCATTTCTGAACTATTCTTTAATCTAGTGCTATTTGCCTCTCCATGTCCTCTGTGCACCCTGTTTCTCCTCTCTAATGTTTCATCCTGGAGCACAGCTCCTGCCAAATTAGTTTAAACCCTCCCCCACAGCACCAGTTAATCTTCCCGTAAGGGCGTTGGTCCCAGCTCTGTTGAGGTGCAACCCGTCCACCTTGGACAGGTCCCTCCTGCCCCAGAACTGGTCCCAATGCCCCAGGAATCTGAAGTCCTCCTTCCTGCTTCATTTCTCCAGCCACGCGTTAACCTGTCTTATCCGACTATTCCTATACTCACTAGTGCATGGCACTGGGAGTAATCCAGAGATTGCTACCTTTCAGGTCCTGCTCTTTAATTTCCTCCAGAGTTCCTGAAACACTGACTGCAGGACCACAACCCTTTTCTTTCCTGTGTCATTGGTTCCCATATGGACTACGACTCCAAGCTGTTCAACTCCCCCCCAATAAAATGTTCTGCACCCTCTCCGTGATGTCCTTTACCCTGGCACCAGGGAGACAACACACTGGGCGGGACTCACATCCGGGGTTGCAGAAACACCTGTCTAACCCCCTGACTATCGAATCCCCTATGACCACTGCATTTCTACACTTTGCTGTGCCCCCCTGTGCAGTCATTTGCCCCACAGTGCAGTGGATGCGCTCCAGACTGCACTCCCCCGAGGTGTTGTCACCCTCACCATTGGTCAGCACTGAAAACCGGTTTGAGAGTGCCACACTCCCGGAGGATTCCTGCACTGCCTGCCTCTTCCTACCCTGCCGGACGGCCACCCAGTTACAATTCCCATGAACTCTCCGTAGCTGCGGGGTGACCACCTCCTGCAACGTGGACTCCGGGAAATTCTCAGCCTCCCGTCTGCCCTGCAGTGACTCCAGCCGCTCCTCAAGCTCAGAAACCCTGAGCTCGAGTTCCAGCCACTGGAGGCACTTCCTGCACCCGCGGTTATCCGGGACACGTGAAGCGTCCTGGAGTTCCCACATGGCACAGGAATTGCAGCAATCGGTCCCATCATTCGCTTAAAAGTCTATCTACTGAAGCTATAGATATGATGTTGGGTTAGTCTCCCCTTATCCCTACCATTCAATCAGTGACTGGCCCTTTGCCAGGCCCGCTGACTGTGGCCCCTCTCCCAGATTCCAGCCCCAGCTCTGTGCTGACTGAGCTGCTCACCTGGGGACAGCGCGTCACAATCGGCCCCAGCGCACCTGAGCTGCTCACCAGGCCCCGCCCCCTTGCTGCACCGCCATTGGTTGGAGGACCCGCCGCCCGCTCGGTCCTCCAGTCCCGCCCCACACTTCCTATTGGTCCGAGCTCCCGTCAGTCAGGCCGCGCCCCGCGGTCACGTGCTCCAGTTCACTCCGCCCCCTCGCCACCCCGAGTGATGGACGCGGCTGAATCCGCTCCATTCGGTGTCCGGGGAGCTCCCGCCCGACTCTCGGGTTTGTATTTTACTTTATTCTCTCTCTCTCGCCCCCTGTACCATCTCCCCGCCCAACCGCCAGCTAACTCGGTGCAGCAAACTCACTTTCCGTCGGTGACTCGGCCTCAACGGCCGCCCGTTCACCTTACCCAGGAGCCCCCGCGCGGTTGCCCCGGTGACCCCAGCCCAGCGCGCAGGCGCAGCAGCGGCCGGATTGTCGGCCTGAGTTCTGCCTCCTGAGCATGCGCGGCGCCCAGCCGGTGACCTCATCAGAACAAAAGGACCTGGAGCAGGAGTGGGCCATTCGGGCCCTCGAGCCTGCTCCACCATTCAATAAGATCATGGCTCATCTTCCTCATCTCCACTTTCCTGCACTATCCCCACATCCCTTGGTTCCCTTAATATCCAAAAATCTATCGATCTCGGTCTTGAATATACTCAATGACTGAGCCTCCACAGCCCTCTGGGGTAGAGAATTCCACAGGTTCACCACCCTCTGAGTGAAGACATTCCTCCTCATCTCAGTCCCAAATGGCCGACCCCTTATCCTGAGACTGTGACCCCTGGTTCTAGACTCCCCAGCCAGGGGAAACATCCTCCCTGCATCTACCCTGTCAAGCCCTGTAAGAATTTTGTATGTTTCAAAGAGATCACTTCTCATTCTTCTAAACTCCAGAGAATATAGGCCTAGTCTACTCAATCTCTTCTCATAAGACAATCACCCCATCCCAGGAACCAGTCTGGTGAACCTTCGTTGCACTCCCTCTATGGCAAGTATATCCTTCCTTAGGTAAGGAGACCAAAACTGTACACAATACTCCAGGTGTGGTCTCACCAGGGCCCTATATGATTGCAGTAGGACGTCTTTACTCTGATACTCAAATCCTCTTGTAATAAAGGCTAACATACCATTTGCTTTCCGAATTGCTTGCTGGACCTGCATGTTAACTTTCAGTGATTCGTGTACAAGGACACCCAGGTCCCTCTGAACACCAACATTTCCCAATCTCTCACCATTTAAAAAATACTCTGCTTTTCTATTTTTCCGACCAAAGTGGATAACTTCACGTTTCTCCACATTATATTCCATTTGTCTTGTTCTTGCCCCATTCACTTAGCCTGTCTATTTCCCCTTGAAGCCTAACATAAGAACATAAGAAATAGGAGCAGGAGTAGGCCAATCGGCCCCTCGAGCCTGCTCCACCATTCAATAAGATCATGGCTGATCTGATCCTAACCGTCAATCTACTATCTATCACAGAACCATCTCCTGCATCTAACAGAATTGCACACACGAAATAGGAGCAGAATCAGGCTACATGGTCCCTGGGCCCGCTCCACTACCCACAGGGCCATGACCGATCCGAACCTAGACTCATGTCCAAATTCCTGCCCGCTCCCCGTAACCCTTAATGCCCTTTACTTCTAGGAAACTGTCTATTTCTGTTTTAAATTTATTTAATGATGTAGCTTCTACAGCTTTTTGTGGCAGCATATTCCATGGACCTACCACCCTCTGAGTGAAGTAGTTCCTCCTCATCTCAGTTTTGAAAGAGCAGCCCCTTATTCTAAGACTATGTCCCCTAGTTCTAGTCTCACCCGTCATCGGGAACATCCTCCCCGCATCCACCCGATCCAACCCCTTCACAATCTTATATGTTTCAATAAGATCGCCTCTCATTCTTCTGAACTCCAATGAGTAGAGTCCCAATCTACCCAACCTCTCCTCATATGACCACCCCCTCATCCCCGGGATTAACCGAGTGAACCTTTTTTGCACTGCCTCGAGAGCAAGGATGTCTTTCCTTAAGTAAGGACACCAAAACTGTATGCAGTATTCCAGGTGCGGTCTCACCAATACCTTGTACAACTGAAGCAATACCTCCCTATTTTTATATTCTATTTGCCTTCTTAATCACTTGCTGCACCTGCATACTAACCTTTTGAGTTTCGTGCACCAGGACCCCCAGATCCCTTTGCACTTCATTACTCTCCAGTTTCTTGCCATTAAGATAATAAATTGCTCTAGGATTTTTCCTGCCAAAGTGCATCACTTCACACTTTCCAGTGTTGTATTCCATCTGCCAAATCTCTGCCCACTTACTTAGCCTGTCTATGTCCCCTTGCAGGTTTTTTATGTCCTCCTCACTCACTACTTTCCCTCCCATCTTTGTATCATCTGCAAATTTTGATATGTTACACTTGGTCCCTTCCTCCAAATCGTTAATATAGATTGTGAAGAGTTGGGGACCCAGCACTGACCCCTGTGGAACACCACTAGTTACTGATTGCCAGTCTGAGAATGAACCATTTATCCCAACTCTTTGCTTTCTGTTAGATAGCCAATCCTCTATCCATGCCAGAATATTACCCCCAATCCCGTGATTTTTTACCTTAAGCAATAATCTTTTGTGTGGCACCTTGTCAAATGCCTTTTGGAAGTCTAAATACACTACGTCCTCTTTGCATCTTCCTCATAACTTACATTCCCACCCAGCTTTGTATCATCAGCAAACTTGGATATATTGGGCCGTATTTTGCGACCCCTACGGGTGCGTACGAGGTGCGCATGTGCCCGGAGGGGCTGCACACGTGCTGGGTTTAGGCAAGCGTAGCGCATGCACTAAAACCCGGCACTTGCGATCTGTCAAGAATTCTCTTGACAGATCCACCACATCCCCAGGAAAAGGGCGCTATTGGCCCAACCTCCGCCCGCTGAAAGGCTGTGGAATTCTTACGCCTGGTTTACCAGCATAAGAGTTTTAAAAAATAGAAAAATAACATTTTATCACTCATTTATACATTAAAAACCCTGTCCAAGAAGGGAAGGTTATTTTTAGCCTCGTTAAAACATATACATTTTTTCCCCAAGAAGTTAAATTTTTGTTTAAAATATTTAATGAAATGCCATTTGAATTAATTTTATATATGTAATGTTTATTTGAAATTTATTTCACGTGTTTGGGTATTTTTTTTGTTATTCCCACTCATACTTATGACAGTTCTGTACAAATCATTGATCTAGATGTGAATAGCTGAGGCCCAAGCACTGAACCTTGCGGTACCCCACTAGTTACAGCCTGCCAACCCGAAAATGACCCGTTTATTCCTACTCTCTGTTTTCTGTCCGTTAGCCAATCCTCAATCCATGCTAGTATATTACCCCAATCCCATAAGCCCTGATTTTGTATAATAACCTCTTGTGTGGCACCTTATCGAATGCCTTCTGAAAATCCAAATACACCACATCCACTGGTTCCCCCTTATCTATTCTACTAGTTAGAACCTCAAAAAACTCTTAACAGATTTGTCAAACATGATTTCCCTTTCATAAATCCGTGTTGACTCTGCCCAATCCTATTATTATTTTCTACGTGCCCTGTTACCAGGTCCTTAATAATAGATTCTAGCATTTTCCCTACTACTGATGTCAGGCTAACTGGTCTGTAGTTCCCCGTTTTCTCTGTCCCTCCTTTCTTAAATAGTGGGGTTACATTTGCCTCCTTCCAATCTGCGGGAACCGTTCCAGAATCAATGGCATTTTGGAGGATGACAGCCAATGCATCCACTATCTCTATAGCCACCTCTTTCAAAACCCTAGGATGTAGGCCATCAGGTCCAGGGGATTTATCGGCTTTCAGTCCCATTAATTTCTCCAGTACTATTTTTTTTACTAATACTAATTTCTTTCAGTTCCTCATTCTCACCAGACCCGTGGTTCTCCAGTATTTCCGGGAGGTTTTTTGCATCTTCTTCCGTGAAGACAGACACAAGGTATTTGTTTAATTTCTCTGCCATTTCCTTATTCCCCATTATAATTTCTCCTGTCTCAGCCTGTAAGGGACCCACATTTACTTTCGCTAATCTTTTCCTTTTTACATACCTAGAGAAGCTTTTACAGTCTGTTTTTATGTCTCTCGCTAGTTTACTCTCATTCTATTTACTCTTTCTTTATTAATTTCTTGGTCCTCCTTTACTGAATTCTAAAATCCTCCCAATCCTCAGGCTTACTGCTCTTTTTGGCAACATTATAAGCCTCTTCCTTTGATCTAATACTATCTTTAACTTCTCTTGTTAGCCACGATTGGACCACTTTTCCTGTGGGGCTTTTGTGCCTTAAAGGAATGTATATTTGTTGTAAATTATATATTACTTCTTTAAATGCTAGCCATTGCTTTTTTTTATTTGTTCATGGGATGTGGGCGTTGCTGGCAAGGCCAGCATTTATTGCCCATCCCTAATTGCCCTTGAGAAGGTGGTGGTGAGCCGCCGCCTTGAACCGCTGCAGTCCGTGTGGTGAAGGTCCTCCCACAGTGCTGTTAGGGAGGGAGTTCCAGGATTTTGACCCAGTGACGATGAAGGAACGGCGATATATTTCCAAGTCAGGATGGTGTGTGAATTGGAGGAGAACTTGGAGGTGGTGGTGTTCCCATGCGCCTGCTGCCCTTGTCCTACTCGGTGGTAGAGGTTTGGGAGGTGCTGCCGAAGAAGACTTGGCGAGTTGCTGCAGTGCATCTTGTAGATGGTACACACTGCAGCCACGGTACGCCGGTGGTGGAGGGAGTGAATGTTTAAGGTGGTGGATGGGGAGCCAATCAAGCGGGCTGCTTTGTCTTGGATGGTGTCGAGCTTCTTGAGTGTTGTTGGAGCTGCACTCATCCAGGCAAGTGGAGAGTATTCCATCGCACTCCTGACTTGTGCCTTGTAGATGGGGGAAAGGCTTTGGGGAGTCAGGAGGTGAGACACTCGCCGCAGAATACCCAGCCTCTGACCTGCTCTTGTTGCCACAGTATTTATGTGGCTGGTCCAGTTAAGTTTCTGGTCAATGGTGACCCCCAGGATATTGATGGTGGGGGATTCGGCGATGGTAATGCCGTTGAATGTCACGGGTCAGTGGTTAGACGCTCATTTGTTGGAGATAGTCAATGCCTGGCACTTGTGTGGCGCAAATGTTACCTGCCACTTATCAGCCCAAGCCTGAATGTCGTCCAGGTCTTGCTGCATGCGGGCATGGACTGCTTCATTATCTGAGGAGTTGCGAATGGCACTGAACACTGTGCAGTCATCAGTGAACATCTCCACTTCTGATGTTATGACGGAGGGAAGGTCATTGATGAAGCAGCTGAAGATGGTTGGGCCTTGTCTACCGTCATACCTTTTAATGTCGTTTCCCAATCTACCTTAGCCCACTCGCCCCTCATACCTATGTAGTTTGCTTTGTTTAGATTTAAGACCCTAGTTTTGGATTTAACGAAATCACTTTCAAACTTAATATAAAATTCTATCATATTATGGTCACTCTTCTCTAAGGGCCCCTTTACTAAAAGGTTATTAATTAACCCTTTCTCATTGCACAATACTAGATCTAAAATCGCCTGTTCCCTAGTTGGTTCCTCAACATACTGATCTACAAAACTATGTTGTATAATTTCCATGAATTTGTCCTCCACACTATTACTGCAAATTTGGTTTGCCCAGTCTATATGTAGATTAAAGTCCCCAATGATTACTGTATTACCCTTGTTACATGTGCCTCTAATTTCCTGATTTATACTCTGCCCTACATTACAGCTACTGTTTGAGGGCCTATAAACAACTCCCACCAATGTTTGCTGCCCCTTGCTGTTTCTTAGCTCCACCCAAACTGATTCTACTTCTTGATTTTTGGAGCTAAGATCCTTTCTCTCTCCTGTCTTTATCCCATCCTTTATTATCAGGGCTACCCCTCCTCCTTTTCCATTTTGCCTATCTCTTCTAAAAGTTAAGTATCCTGAAATATTTAGTTCCCAACTTTGCAACCACGTTTCCGTAATTGCTATTAGATCAAACCTATTAATTTCTACCTCTGCTATTAATTCATCTGCTTTGTTGCATAGAAGCATAGAAGATAGGAGCAGGAGTAGGCCATTCAGCCCCTCGAGCCTGCTCCGCCATTTAATGAGATCATGGCTGATCATCCAAATTCAGAACCCTGTCCCTGCTTTCTCCCCATATCCCTTGATCCCTTTAGCCTTAAGAAATATATCCAACTCCTTCTTGAATATATTTAATGAATTGGCCTCAACTGCCTTCTGTGGTAGAGAATTCCACAGGTTCACCACTCTCTGGGTGATGAAATTCCTCCTCATCTCAGTCCTAAATGGCTTACCCCTTATCCTTAGACTGTGACCCCTGGTTCTGGACTCCCCCGCCACCAGGAACATCCTTCCTGCATCTAGTCTGTCTAGTCCTGTTAGAATTTTATAAGTTTCAATGAGTTCCCCTCTCATTCTTCTAAACTCTAGCGAATATAAGCCTAATCGACCCAATCTCTCTTCATACGTCATTCCTGCCATCCCAGGTATCAGTCTGGTAAATCTTCGCTGCACTCCCTCCATGGCAAGAACATCCTTCCTCAGATAAGGCGACCAAAACTGCACACAATACTCAAGGTGTGGTCTCACCAAGGCCCTGTACAACTGCAGCAAGACATCCTTGCTCCTGTACTTGAATCCTCTCGCTATGAAGGCCAACATACCATTTGCCTTCTTAACCGCCTGCTGCACCTGCATGCTTACCTTCAGCGACTGGTGCACAAGGACACCCAGATCTCATTGCACTTCCCCTTTTCCCAATCTATTGCCGTTCAGATAATAATCTGTCTTCCTGTTTTTGCCACCAAAGTGGATAACCTCGCATTTATCCACACGCATTCAGATAGAGTGCCTTTAGCTTTGATTTTTTTCTATTTTTCCCTGATGTCACCTTAGTCACTGATGCTGTATTACCTTTGTTACTCACTCTGTCCCTTCCTGACCCACTCTGTTTATTTTTACCCAAAACTCTGCTCTGCGCTCGAGCCTTGTCACTTCTGTCGCTGCTTTTAAATTTACTCTTTCCTGAATCTGCCCCCCCACACCTGACCTGCTCTTGTTGCCACAGTATTTATATGGCGGGTCTAGTTAAGTTTCTGGTCAATGGTGACGCCCCGGATGTTTATGGCGAGGGATTCGGCGATGGTAATGCCGTTTAATAGTAAGGGGCGGTGGTTAGACTCTCGCTTCTTGGCGTTAGTCATTGCCTGGCACTTGTTGTGGTGCGAATGTTACCTGTCACTTATCAGCCTAAGATTGAATGTCGTCCAGGTCGAGCTGCATACAGGCATGGACTGCTTCATTATCTGAGGAGTTGTGAATGGAACTGAACACTGTGTAATCATCAGCGAACATCCCCTCTTCTGACCTTATGATGGAGCGAAGGCCATTGATGAAGCAGCTGAAGATGGCTGGGCCTAGGACACTGCCCTGAGGAACTCCTGCAGCGATGTCCTGGGGCTGAGATGATTGACTTCCAACAACCACAAACAACTTCCTTTGTGCTAGGTATGACTCCAGCCAGTGGAGAGATTACCCCCGATTCCAATTGACTCCAATTTTACTGGGGCTCCTTCATGCCACACTCGGTCAAATGCTGCCTTGATGTCAAGTACACTCTCACCTCACCTCTGGAATTCAGCTCTTATCGGCACTTCTGGCTGAAGATTTTTGCGAACACTTCAGCCTTGTCTTTTGCACTCGTGTGCTGGGCTTTGCCATCATTGAGGATGGGGATAATCACGGAACCTCCTCCTCCCGTTAGCTGTTTAATTGTCCTCCACCATTCATGACTGGATGTGGCAGGCCTGAAGAGCTTTGATCTGATCCGTTGATTGTGGGATCGCTTAACTCTGTCTATAGCATGCTGCTTCCGCTTTTTAGCATGCATGTAGTCCTGTGTTGCAGCTTCCCCAGGTTGGCACCTCATTTGTAGGTACGCGTGGTGCTGCTCCTGGCATGCTCTTCTGCATTCCTCGTTGAACCAGGGTTGGTCCCTTGGCTTGATGGCAATGGTAGAGTGAGGGATATGCTGGGCCATGAGGTTACAGATTGAGGTGGAATATAATTCTGCTGCTGATGGCCCACAGCGCCTCATGGATGCCCAGTTTTGAGCTGCTAGATCTGTTCTGAATCTATTCCATTTAGCACGGTGGTAGTGCCACACAACTCGATGGAGGGTGTCCTCAGTGTGAAGACAGGATTCGTCTCCACAAGGGCTGTGCGCTGGTCACTGCTACCAATGCTGTCATGGACAGATGCATCTACAACAGGTAGATTGGTGAGGATGAGGTCAAGTAGGGTTTTCCCTCGTGTTGGTTCTCTCACCACCTGCCGCAGGCCCAGTCTAGCAGTTATGTCCTTCAGGACTCGGCCAGCTCGGTCAGCAGTGGTGCTACCGAGGCAGTCTTGGTGCTGGACATTGAAGTCCCCCATTCTGTGCCCTTGCTACTCTCAGTGCTTCTTCTAAATGGTGTTCAATATGGAGGAGCACTGATTCATCAGCTGAGGGAGGGCGGTAGGTGGTAATCAGCAGGAGGTTTCCTTGCCCATGCTTGACCTGAAGCCATGAGACTTCATGGGGTCCGGAGTCAATGTTGAGGACTCCCCGGGCCAGTCCTTCTCGACTGTATACCACTGTGCCACCACCCCTGGTGGGTCTGTCCTGCCGGTGGGACAGGACATACCCAGGGATGGTGATTGAGGAGTCTGGGACATTGGCTGAAAGGTATGATTCTGTGAGTATGACGATGTCAGGCTGTTGCTTGACTAGTCTGTGGGACAGCTCTCCCAAATTTGGTACAAGTCCCCAGATGTTAGTGAGGAGGACTTTGCAGGGTCGACTGGGCTGGGTGTGCTGAAGCCGGTGCCTAGGTCGATGCCGGGTGGGCCGTCCGGTTTTATTATTCTTATTGCTTTTTGTAGCGGTTTGTTACAACTGAGTGGCTTGCTGGGCCATTTCAGAGATTGATTTAATGAATGGAATTTAAATTCCCCAGCTGCCGTGGTGGGATTTGAACTCACGTCTCTGGATCATTAGTCCAGGTCCCTGGATTACTGGCCCAGTAACAGAGCCACGATGCGACCGTTCCAGATGCAGCTGTTCCTCCTCCACCACCATTCCAGGTGGTTTGTGGGTTTTACAGTTGCCTTTACCTTCTTCATTGCCACTTTCTTCCAAAATAACTTCCCACCTTCCCACGAAAAGCTCCTCTGAATTTAAAGCAGTGTAATTTTGGTCCTTCCTCCCTTCATTCACCTTGGCCCTCTTGTGGTTTGATCTGAGAAACTCCTCTGGGTGAACGTCACTGGGTCAGTGCAAGTTGCTGTCTGTGGAATTCTGAATCATGTTTAAAAGGAAACTCTGGCGCCTGCAGTAGCTGTTTATCATCAGCAGGTGGCGACAGTGAGCTGATTGAACGATGAATCTCGCAGAGGCCGATCTTGCTGAGCACAGACGTCTGCACTGTCAGAACAAGTCAAATCATTGTCATCAATTCATCATTAATAATACTCAGATTACTGCTCAGTCCACTTTCAAGAGACCAAATGCATCCTCAGAAATACTCTGAAGGAGCAATAAAGATTGACTTTATTTCAATCCAGACTTTAGGAGGATGTCACTTTCTTGGAGATGGTGCAGAGCAGATTTACTGGAATTGTATCCGGGATGTGGGATTTCAGTTATGCGGAGACTGGAGAAGCTGGGATTGTTCGACTTAGAGCAGAGAAGGTTAAAGGGTGATTTAATAGAGGTGATCAAAATTATGAAAGGTTGTGATAGAATCACAGAGGTTTACAGCACAGAAGGAGGCCATTCGGCCCATCGCGTCTGCGCCGGTGGAAAAAGAGCTCTCCAGCCTGATCCCACATTCCAGCCTGATCCCACATTCCAGCCTGATCCCACATTCCAGCCTGATCCCACATTCCAGCCTCATCCCACATTCCAGCCTCATCCCACATTCCAGCCTCATCCCACATTCCAGCCTCATCCCACATTCCAGCCTCATCCCACATTCCAGCCTCATCCCACATTCCAGCCTCATCCCACATTCCAGCTCTTGGTCCGTAGCCCTGTAGGTTACGGCTCTTCAAGTGCTTATCCAAGTACTTTTTTAATGCGATGAGGGTTTCTGCCTCTATGAACCTTTCAGGCAGTGAGTTTCAGACCCCACCACTCTCTGGGTGAAAGAAATTCTCCTCATCTCTCCATTAATCCTTCTACCAATTACTTTAAATCTATGCCCCCTGGTTATTGACCCCTCTGCTAAGGGAAATAGGTCCTTCCTATCCACTCTATCTGGGCCCCTCATAATTTTATACTCCTCAATCAAGTCTCCCCTCAGCAAGCTCTGTTCCAAAGAAAACAACCTCAGCCTAGCCAATCTTTCCCCATAGCTAAAATTCTCCAGTCCTGGCAACATCCTTGTAAATCTCCTCTGTACCCTCTCTAGTGCAATCACATCTTTCCTGTAATGTGGTGACCAGAACTGTACGCAGTATTCTAGCTGTGTCCTAACTAGTATTTTATACAGTTCAAGCATAACCTCCCTGCTCTTATATTCTATGCCTCAGCTAATAGAGGAAAATATCCCGTATGCCTTATTAACCATCTTATCTACCTGTCCTGCTACCTTCAGGGATCTGTGGACATGTACTGCAATGTCCCTCTGTTCCTCTACATTCTCGGTATCCTACTATTTATTGTGTATTCCCTTCTCTTGTTAGCCCGCCCAAATGCATTACCTCACACTTCTCCGGATTGAATTTCATTTGCCACTTTTCTGCCCACTTGACCAGGCCATTGATATCTTCCTTCTTCCTCACTAACATCCACATGGCCAATTTTTGTATCATCTGCAAATTTTTAAGCTTGCCCCATACAGTGAAGTCTAAATCATTGATATATACCACAAACAGCAAGGGACCCAGTACTGAGCCCTGCGGAACCCCACTGGAAACAGCCTTCCA
This sequence comes from Squalus acanthias, assembly GCA_030390025.1. Lineage (NCBI taxonomy): Eukaryota > Metazoa > Chordata > Chondrichthyes > Squaliformes > Squalidae > Squalus > Squalus acanthias. Next base: position 448,218 of record JASTWF010000102.1, read on the forward strand.
GTCACACAAGAACCCATCGACCATTACCCTTTGCTTCCTGCCACTGAGCCAATTTTGGATCCAACTTGCCACTTTCTCTTGGACCCCATGGGCTAAAGTTTTTCTGACCAGTCTGCCATGTGGGACCTTGTCAAACGCCTTGCTAAAATCCATGCAGACTACATCAAATGCATTACCCTCGTCGACCCTCCTTGTTACCTCCTCAAAAAAATTCAATGAAGTTAGTCAGACACGACCTTCCATTAACAAATCCATGCTGACTGTTCTTGATTAATCGTAACTTTCTAAATGATGATTAATACTGTCCCTCAGAATTTTTTCCAATAATTTTCCCACCACTGAAGTGACTGGCCTGTAACTACAATACTAGATCATTTCTCTGTTTATGTTACATTATATCCTGTCTCGGTAATAGTGACTAGACACAGTCTCTTTCTACATTACACTAGAACCTATCTCAGTTATTACAGTACTAGACCGTGCCTGTTTGTATTACACCATACCATGGCTCTTTAATTCCTGCTTTAAAGCATGTCTCTGTTTATATTACATTAGACCGCATCACTCTTCATTACACTAGGTCCAGTCTCGCTGATTACGGTACAAGAATCTGTCTCTGTTTATATTACACTAGACCCTGTCTCTGTTTATATTACACTAGACCCTGTCTCTGTTTATATTACACTAGGCCCTGTCTCTGTTTATATTACACTAGACCCTGTCTCTGTTTATATTACACTAGACCCTGTCTCTGTTTATATTACACTAGACCCTGTCTCTGTTTATATTACACTAGACCCTGTCTCTGTTTATATTACACTAGACCCTGTCTCTGTTTATATTACACTAGACCCTGTCTCTGTTTATATTACACTAGACCCTGTCTCTGTTTATATTACACTAGACCCAGTCTCTGTTTATATTACACTAGGCCCTGTCTCTGTTTATATTACACTAGACCCTGTCTCTGTTTATATTACACTAGACCCTGTCTCTGTTTATATTACACTAGGCCCTGTCTCTCTTTATATTACACTAGACCCCGTCTCTGTTTATATTACACCAGACCCTGTCTCTGTTTATATTACACGAGACCCTGTCTCTGTTTATATTACACTAGGCCCTGTCTCCGTTTATATTACACTAGACCCTGTCTCTGTTTATATTACACCAGACCCTGTCTCTGTTTATATTACACTAGACCCTGTCTCTGTTTATATTACACTAGGCCCTGTCTCTGTTTATATTACACTAGACCCTGTCTCTGTTTATATTACACCAGACCCTGTCTCTGTTTATATTACACTAGACCCTGTCTCTGTTTATATTACACCAGACCCTGTCTCTGTTTATATTACACTAGACCCCTTCTCTCTTTATATTACACTAGACCCTGTCTGTGTTTATATTACACTAGACCCTGTCTCTGTTTATATTACACTAGACCCTGTCTCTGAGTATATTACACTAGACCCTGTCTCTGTTTACATTACACTAGACCCTGTCTCTGTTTACATTACACTAGACCCTGTTACTGTTTATATTAAACTAGACCCCGTCTCTGTTTATATTAAACTAGACCCCGTCTCTGTTTATATTACACTAGACCCTGTCTCTGTTTATATTACACTAGACCCTGTCTCTGTTTATATTACACTGGACCCTGTCTCTGTTTGTATTACACTAGACGCTGTCTCTGTTTATATTACACTAGACCCTGTCTCTGTTTATATTACACTAGACCCTGTCTCTGTTTATATTACACCAGACCCTGTCTCTGTTTATATTCCACTAGAACCCATCTCTGTTTATATTACACTAGGCCCTGTCTCTCTTTATATTACACTAGACCCCGTCTCTGTTTATATTACACCAGACCCTGTCTCTGTTTATATTACACTAGGCCCTGTCTCTCTTTATATTACACTAGACCCCGTCTCTGTTTATATTACACCAGACCCTGTCTCTGTTTATATTACACTAGACCCTGTCTCTGTTTATATTACACTAGACCCTGTCTCCGTTTATATTACACTAGACCCTGTCTCTGTTTATATTACACCAGACCCTGTCTCTGTTTATATTACACTAGACCCTGTCTCTGTTTATATTACACTAGGCCCTGTCTCTGTTTATATTACACTAGACCCTGTCTCTGTTTATATTACACCAGACCCTGTCTCTGTTTATATTACACTAGACCCTGTCTCTGTTTATATTACACTAGACGCTGTCTCTGTTTATATTACACTAGACCCTGTCTCTGTTTATATTACACTAGGCTCTGTCTCTGTTTATATTACACTAGACCCTGTCTCTGTTTATATTACACTAGACCCCGTCTCTCTCTATATTACACTGGCCTGTAATCCCTGGTTTATCCCTACTACCCTTCTTAAATAATGGTACTACGTTAGCTGTTCTCCAGTCCTCTGGCACCTCCCCTGTGGCCAGAGAGGTTCTGAAAATTTGTGTCAGAGCCCCTGCAATCTCCTCCCTTGCCTCACACAGCAGCCTCGGATACATCTCGTCTGGGCCTGGGGATTTATCCACTTTTAAGCCTGCTAAAATCTTTAGTACCTCCTCTCTCTCAATACTAATTTGTTCAAGTACTGTATATCACAATCCCCCTGCCTGATTTCTATGCCTACATCGTCCTTCTCCATAGTGAACACAGATGCAAAATATTCATTTAAAACCCAACCTACATCTTCCAGCTCTACACACAGATTGCCACTTTGGTCCCTAATTGGCCCTACTCTTTCCCTGGTTATCCTCTTGCCCTTAATATACTTAGAAAACACCTTGGGATTTTCCTTTATTTTGCCCGCCAGTGTTATTTCATGCCCCCTCTTCGCTCTCCTAATTTCTTTTTTAAGTACCCCCCAGCACTTTCTATACGCCTCTAGGGCTTCCACTGTTTTTAGTCCTTTGTATCTGCCAAAAGCCTCCCTTTTTTTCCTAATCCATTCTCGTATATCCCTTGACATCCAGGGTTCCCTGGGCTTGTTGGTCCCACCCTTGACCTTTACGGGAACATGTTGCCGTTGTACTCTCTCTATTTCCTTTCTGAAAGACTCCCACTGCTCTGATGTGGATTTTCCTACAAGTAGCTGATCCCAGTCCACTTTGGCCAGATCCTGCCTTATCATATTAAAATCGGTCTTCCCCCAATTTAGAACCTTTATCTCCGGTCCATCTTTGTCCTTTTCCATGATTACCTTAAATCTCACCGAATTATGGTCACTGTCACCAAAATGCTCTCCTGCTGACACTTCTACCACTTGCCCGGCTACATTCCCTAGAATTAGGTCCAGTACCGCCCCCTCTCTTGTAGGACTTTCTACATGCTGGCTCAAAAAGCTCTCCTGGATGCACTTTAAGAATTCCGCACCCTCTAAGCCTTTCACACTCTGACTATCCCAGTTAATATTGGGGAAGTTGAAATCCCCGACTATTATTACCCTATTATTTCTACACTTCTCTGAGATTTGCCTACATATCTGTTCCTCTATCTCCCCCTGACTGTTTGGGGGCCTGTAGTACACTCCCAGCAAAGTGCTTGCCCCCTTTTTGTTTTTAAGTTCTACCCTTATGGCCTCATTAGAGGAACCTGCTAAGATGTGGCTGGTCCAGTTAAGTTTCTGGTTAATGGTGACCCCCAGGATGTTGATGGTGGGGGATTCGGCGATGGTAATGCCATTGAATGTCAAGGGGAGGTGGTTAGACTTTTGCTTGTTGGAGATAGTCATTGCCTGGCACTTGTGTGGCGCGAATGTTACCTGCCAGTTATCAGCCCAAGCCTGAACGTCGTCCAGGTCTTGTTGCATGCGGGCATGGACTGCTTCATTATCTGAGGAGTTGCTAATGGCGCTGAACACTGTGCAGTCATCAGCAAACATCCCCATTTCTGACCTTATGTTGGAGGGAAGGTCATTGATGAAGCAGCTGAAGATGGTTGGGCCTAGGACACTGCCCTGAGGAACTCCTGCAGCGATGTCCTGGGGCTGTGATGATTGACCTTCAACCACCACAGCCATCTTCCTTTGTGCTAGGTATGACTCCAGCCAGTGGAGCATTTTCCCCCTGATTCCCATTGACTTCAGTTTTACTAGTGCTCCTTGATGCCACACTCGGTCAAATGCTGCCTTGATGTCAAGGGCAGTCACTCCCTCCTCACCTCTGGAATTCAGCTCCTTTGTCCATGTTTGGACCAAGGCTGTAATGAGGTCGGGAGCCGAGTGGTCCTGGCGGAACCCAAACTGGGCATCAGTGAGCAGGTTATTGGTGAGTAAGTGCCGCTTGATAGCACTGTCGATGTCACCTTCCATCACTTTGCTGATGATTGAGAGTAGGCTGATGGGGCGGTAATTGGCTGGGTTGAATTTGTCCTGCGTTTTGTGGACAGGACATACCTGGGCAGTTTTCCACATTGTTGGATAGATGCCAGTGTTGCAGCTGTACTGGAACAGCTTGGCTAGAGGCGCGGCTAATTCTGGAACATAAGTCTTCAGCACGATAGCTGGGATGTTGTCGGGGCCCATAGCCTTTGCTGTATCCAGTGCGCTCTGCCGTTTCTTGATATCACGTGGAGTGAATTGTATTTGCTGAAGAATGGCTTCTGTGATGGTGGGGACCTCGGGGGTAGGCCGATATGGATCTTCCACTCGGCACTTCTGGCTGAAGAAGGTTGCAAACACTTCAGCCTTGTCTTTTGCACTGACGTGCTGGGCTCCACCATCATTGAGGATGGGGATATTCTTGGAGCCTCCTCCTCCCGTTAGTTCACGACTGGATGTGGCAAGACTGCAGAGTTTTGATCTGATCCGTTGATTGTGGGATTGCTTAGCCCTGTCTACAGCATGCTGTTTCGGCTTTTTAGCATGCATGTAGTCCTGTGTTGCAGCTTCCCCAGGTTGGCACCTCATTTTTAGGTACGCCTGGTGCTGCTCCTGGCATGCTCTTCTACACTCGCTCTTAAACCAGGGTTGGTCCCCTGGCTTGGTGGTAATGGTTGAGTGAGGGATATGCTGGGCCATGAGGTGACAGATTGTGGTGGAATACAATTCTGCTGATGGCCCACAGCGCCTCATGGATACCCAGTTTTGAACTGCTAGATCTGTTCTGAATCTATCCCATTTAGCACGGTGGTAGTGCCACACAACATGATGGAGGGTGTTCTCAGTTTGAAGACGGGACTTCGTCTCCATAATGACTGTGCGGTGGTCAGTGCTACCAATGCTGTCATGGACAGATGCATCTGCGACAGGAAGATTGGTGAGGACCATGTCAAGTAGGGTTTTCCCTCTTGTTGGTTCTCTCACCACCTGTCGCAGTTATATCCTTCAGGACTCTGCCAGCTCGGTCAGTAGTGGTGCTGCCGAGCCACTCTTGGTGATGGACATTGAAGTCCCCCACTCAGAGGACATTCTGTGCCCTTGCTACTCTCAGTGCTTCTTCCAAGTTGTGTTTAACATGGAGGAGCACTGATTCATCAGCTGAGGGAGGGCGGTAGGTGGTAATCAGCAGGAGGTTTCCTTGCCCATGCTTGACCTGAAGCCATGAGACTTTATGGGGTCCAGAGTCAATGTTGAGGACTCCCAGGGCCACTCCTTCCCGACTGTATCCCACTGTGCTGCCAGCCCTGGTGGGTCTGTCCTGCCGGTGGGACAGGACATATCCAGGGATGGTGATGGAGGACATTGGCTGAAAGGTATGATTCTGTGAGTATGACTATGTCTGTGGGACAGCTCTCCCAGGACTTTGCAGGGTTGACTGGGCTTTTGTCCGTAGCCGGTGCCGGGGTCGATGCCGGGTGGTCCGTCCGGTTTCATTCTTCTTATTTTGTTTCGTAGCGGTTAGTTACAACTGAGTGACTCGCTGGGCCATTTCCGAGGGCAGATAAGAGTCAACCACATTGCTGTGGGTCTGGAGTCACATATAGGCCAGACCAGGTAAGGACGGCAGATTTCCTTCCCTAAAGGGCATTAGTGAACCTGATGGATTTATACGACAATCCGATAGTTTCATGGTTACCATTACTGATACTAGCTCCAGATTTATTTAATTAACTGAATTTAAATTCCCCAGCACCATGGTGGGATTTGAACTCACGTCTCTGGATCATTAGTCCAGGCCTCTGGATTACTAGCCCAGTGACATTACCACTCTGCTACCGTCTCTGTTTATATTACACTAGACCCTGTCTCTGTTTATATTACACTAGGCCCTGTCTCTGTTTATATTACACTAGACCCTGTCTCAGTTTATATTACACGAGACCCTGTCTCTGTTTATATTACACTAGGCCCTGTCTCTGTTTATATTACACTAGACCCTGTCTCTGTTTATATTACACTAGACCCTGTCTCTGTTTATATTACACTGGACCCTGTCTCTGTTTATATTACACTGGACCCTGTCTCTGTTTATATTACACTAGACCCTGTCTCTGTTTATATTACACTAGACCCTGTCTCTGTTTATATTACACTAGACCCTGTCTCTGTTTATGTTACACTAGGCCCTGTCTCTGTTTATATTACACTAGACCCTGTCTCTGTTTATATTACACTAGACCCTGTCTCTGTTTATATTACACTGGACCCTGTCTCTGTTTATATTACACTAGACCCTGTCTCTGTTTATATTACACTAGACCCTGTCTCTGTTTATATTACACTAGACCCTGTCTCTGTTTATATTACACTAGACCCTGTCTCTGTTTATATTACACTAGACCCTGTCTCTGTTTATATTACACTAGACCCTGTCTCTGTTTATATTACACTCGACCTGTCTCTGTTTATATTACACTAGACCTGTCTCTGTTTATATTACACTAGACCTTGTCTCTGTTTATATTACACTAGGCCCTGTCTCTGTTTATATTACACTAGACCCTGTCTCTGTTTATATTACACTAGACCCTGTCTCTGTTTATATTACACTAGACCTGTCTCTGTTTATATTACACTAGACCCTGTCTCTGTTTATATTACACTAGACCCTGTCTCTGTTTATATTACACTAGACCCTGTCTCTGTTTATATTACACTAGACCCTGTCTCTGTTTATATTACACTAGACCCTGTCTCTGTTTATATTACACTAGACCCTGTCTCTGTTTATATTACACTAGACCCTGTCTCTGTTTATATTACACTAGACCCTGTCTCTGTTTATATTACACTAGACCCTGTCTCTGTTTATATTACACTAGACCCTGTCTCTGTTTATATTACACTAGACCCTGTCTCTGTTTATATTACACTAGACCCTGTCTCTGTTTATATTACACTAGACCCTGTCTCTGTTTATATTACACTAGACCCTGTCTCTGTTTATATTACACTAGACCCTGTCTCTGTTTATATTACACTGGACCCTGTCTCTGTTTATATTACACTAGGACCCTGTCTCTGTTTATATTACACTAGACCCTGTCTCTGTTTATATTACACTAGACCCTGTCTCTGTTTATATTACACTAGACCCTGTCTCTGTTTATATTACACTAGACCCTGTCTCTGTTTATATTACACTAGACCCTGTCTCTGTTTATATTACACTAGACCCTGTCTCTGTTTATATTACACTAGACCCTGTCTCTGTTTATATTACACTAGACCCTGTCTCTGTTTATATTACACTAGACCCTGTCTCTGTTTATATTACACTAGACCCTGTCTCTGTTTATATTACACTAGACCCTGTCTCTGTTTATATTACACTAGACCCTGTCTCTGTTATATTACACTAGACCCTGTCTCTGTTTATATTACACTAGACCCTGTCTCTGTTTATATTACACTAGACCCTGTCTCTGTTTATATTACACTAGACCCTGTCTCTGTTTATATTACACTAGACCCTGTCTCTGTTTATATTACACTAGACCCTGTCTCTGTTTATATTACACTAGACCCTGTCTCTGTTTATATTACACTAGACCCTGTCTCTGTTTATATTACACTAGACCCTGTCTCTGTTTATATTACACTAGACCCTGTCTCTGTTTATATTACACTAGACCTGTCTCTGTTTATATTACACTAGACCCTGTCTCTGTTTATATTACACTAGACCCTGTCTCTGTTTATATTACACTAGACCCTGTCTCTGTTTATATTACACTAGACCCTGTCTCTGTTTATATTACACTAGACCCTGTCTCTGTTTATATTACACTAGACCCTGTCTCTGTTTATATTACACTAGACCCTGTCTCTGTTTATATTACACTAGACCCTGTCTCTGTTTATATTACACTAGGACCCTGTCTCTGTTTATATTACACTAGACCCTGTCTCTGTTTATATTACACTAGACCCTGTCTCTGTTTATATTACACTAGACCCTGTCTCTGTTTATATTACACTAGACCCTGTCTCTGTTTATATTACACTAGACCCTGTCTCTGTTTATATTACACTGACCCTGTCTCTGTTTATATTACACTAGACCCTGTCTCTGTTTATATTACACTAGACCCTGTCTCTGTTTATATTACACTAGACCCTGTCTCTGTTTATATTACACTAGACCCTGTCTCTGTTTATATTACACTAGACCCTGTCTCTGTTTATATTACACTAGACCCTGTCTCTGTTTATATTACACTAGACCCTGTCTCTGTTTATATTACACTAGACCCTGTCTCTGTTTATATTACACTAGACCCTGTCTCTGTTTATATTACACTAGACCCTGTCTCTGTTTATATTACACTAGACCCTGTCTCTGTTTATATTACACTAGACCCTGTCTCTGTTTATATTACACTAGACCCTGTCTCTGTTTATATTACACTAGACCCTGTCTCTGTTTATATTACACTAGACCCTGTCTCTGTTTATATTACACTAGACCCTGTCTCTGTTTATATTACACTAGACCCTGTCTCTGTTTATATTACACTAGACCCTGTCTCTGTTTATATTACACTAGACCCTGTCTCTGTTTATATTACACTAGACCCTGTCTCTGTTTATATTACACTAGACCCTGTCTCTGTTTATATTACACTAGACCCTGTCTCTGTTTATATTACACTAGACCCTGTCTCTGTTTATATTACACTAGACCCTGTCTCTGTTTATATTACACTAGACCCTGTCTCTGTTTATATTACACTAGACCCTGTCTCTGTTTATATTACACTAGACCCTGTCTCTGTTTATATTACACTAGACCCTGTCTCTGTTTATATTACACTAGACCCTGTCTCTGTTTATATTACACTAGACCCTGTCTCTGTTTATATTACACTAGACCCTGTCTCTGTTTATATTACACTAGACCCTGTCTCTGTTTATATTACACTAGACCCTGTCTCTGTTTATATTACACTAGACCCTGTCTCTGTTTATATTACACTAGACCCTGTCTCTGTTTATATTACACTAGACCCTGTCTCTGTTTATATTACACTAGACCCTGTCTCTGTTTATATTACACTAGACCCTGTCTCTGTTTATATTACACTAGACCCTGTCTCTGTTTATATTACACTAGACCCTGTCTCTGTTTATATTACACTGGACCCTGTCTCTGTTTATATTACACTAGACCCTGTCTCTGTTTATATTACACTAGACCCTGTCTCTGTTTATATTACACTAGACCCTGTCTCTGTTTATATTACACTAGACCCTGTCTCTGTTTATATTACACTAGACCCTGTCTCTGTTTATATTACACTAGACCCTGTCTCTGTTTATATTACACTAGACCCTGTCTCTGTTTATATTACACTAGACCCTGTCTCTGTTTATATTACACTAGACCCTGTCTCTGTTTATATTACACTAGACCCTGTCTCTGTTTATATTACACTAGACCCTGTCTCTGTTTATATTACACTAGACCCTGTCTCTGTTTATATTACACTAGACCCTGTCTCTGTTTATATTACACTAGACCCTGTCTCTGTTTATATTACACTGGACCCTGTCTCTGTTTATATTACACTAGGACCCTGTCTCTGTTTATATTACACTAGACCTGTCTCTGTTTATATTACACTAGGCCCTGTCTCTGTTTATATTACACTAGACCCTGTCTCTGTTTATATTACACTAGACCCTGTCTCTGTTTATATTACACTAGACCCTGTCTCTGTTTATATTACACTAGACCCTGTCTCTGTTTATATTACACTAGACCCTGTCTCTGTTTATATTACACTAGACCCTGTCTCTGTTTATATTACACTAGACCCTGTCTCTGTTTATATTACACTGGACCCTGTCTCTGTTTATATTACACTAGACCCTGTCTCTGTTTATATTACACTAGACCTGTCTCTGTTTATATTACACTAGACCCTGTCTCTGTTTATATTACACTGGACCCTGTCTCTGTTTATATTACACTAGACCCTGTCTCTGTTTATATTACACTAGACCCTGTCTCTGTTTATATTACACTAGACCCTGTCTCTGTTTATATTACACTAGGACCCTGTCTCTGTTTATATTACACTAGACCCTGTCTCTGTTTATATTACACTAGACCTGTCTCTGTTTATATTACACTAGACCCTGTCTCTGTTTATATTACACTAGACCCTGTCTCTGTTTATATTACACTAGACCCTGTCTCTGTTTATATTACACTAGACCCTGTCTCTGTTTATATTACACTGGACCCTGTCTCTGTTTATATTACACTGGACCCTGTCTCTGTTTATATTACACTAGACCCTGTCTCTGTTTATATTACACTAGACCCTGTCTCTGTTTATATTACACTAGGCCCTGTCTCTGTTTATATTACACTAGACCCTGTCTCTGTTTATATTACACTAGACCCTGTCTCTGTTTATATTACACTAGACCCTGTCTCTGTTTATATTACACTGGACCCTGTCTCTGTTTATATTACACTGGACCCTGTCTCTGTTTATATTACACTAGACCCTGTCTCTGTTTATATTACACTAGACCCTGTCTCTGTTTATATTACACTAGACCCTGTCTCTGTTTATATTACACTAGACCCTGTCTCTGTTTATATTACACTAGGACCCTGTCTCTGTTTATATTACACTGGACCCTGTCTCTGTTTATATTACACTAGACCCTGTCTCTGTTTATATTACACTAGACCCTGTCTCTGTTTATATTACACTAGACCCTGTCTCTGTTTATATTACACTAGACCCTGTCTCTGTTTATATTACACTAGACCCTGTCTCTGTTTATATTACACTAGACCCTGTCTCTGTTTATATTACACTAGACCCTGTCTCTGTTTATATTACACTAGACCCTGTCTCTGTTTATATTACACTAGACCCTGTCTCTGTTTATATTACACTAGACCCTGTCTCTGTTTATATTACACTAGACCCTGTCTCTGTTTATATTACACTAGACCCTGTCTCTGTTTATATTACACTAGACCCTGTCTCTGTTTATATTACACTAGACCCTGTCTCTGTTTATATTACACTAGACCCTGTCTCTGTTTATATTACACTAGACCCTGTCTCTGTTTATATTACACTAGACCCTGTCTCTGTTTATATTACACTAGACCCTGTCTCTGTTTATATTACACTAGACCCTGTCTCTGTTTATATTACACTAGACCCTGTCTCTGTTTATATTACACTAGACCCTGTCTCTGTTTATATTACACTAGACCCTGTCTCTGTTTATATTACACTAGACCCTGTCTCTGTTTATATTACACTAGACCCTGTCTCTGTTTATATTACACTAGACCCTGTCTCTGTTTATATTACACTAGACCCTGTCTCTGTTTATATTACACTAGACCCTGTCTCTGTTTATATTACACTAGACCCTGTCTCTGTTTATATTACACTAGACCCTGTCTCTGTTTATATTACACTAGACCCTGTCTCTGTTTATATTACACTAGACCCTGTCTCTGTTTATATTACACTAGACCCTGTCTCTGTTTATATTACACTAGACCCTGTCTCTGTTTATATTACACTAGACCCTGTCTCTGTTTATATTACACTAGACCCTGTCTCTGTTTATATTACACTAGACCCTGTCTCTGTTTATATTACACTAGACCCTGTCTCTGTTTATATTACACTAGACCCTGTCTCTGTTTATATTACACTAGACCCTGTCTCTGTTTATATTACACTAGACCCTGTCTCTGTTTATATTACACTAGACCCTGTCTCTGTTTATATTACACTAGACCCTGTCTCTGTTTATATTACACTAGACCCTGTCTCTGTTTATATTACACTAGACCCTGTCTCTGTTTATATTACACTAGACCCTGTCTCTGTTTATATTACACTAGACCCTGTCTCTGTTTATATTACACTAGACCCTGTCTCTGTTTATATTACACTAGACCCTGTCTCTGTTTATATTACACTAGACCCTGTCTCTGTTTATATTACACTAGACCCTGTCTCTGTTTATATTACACTAGACCCTGTCTCTGTTTATATTACACTAGACCCTGTCTCTGTTTATATTACACTAGACCCTGTCTCTGTTTATATTACACTAGACCCTGTCTCTGTTTATATTACACTAGACCCTGTCTCTGTTTATATTACACTAGACCCTGTCTCTGTTTATATTACACTAGACCCTGTCTCTGTTTATATTACACTAGACCCTGTCTCTGTTTATATTACACTAGACCCTGTCTCTGTTTATATTACACTAGACCCTGTCTCTGTTTATATTACACTAGACCCTGTCTCTGTTTATATTACACTAGACCCTGTCTCTGTTTATATTACACTAGACCCTGTCTCTGTTTATATTACACTAGACCCTGTCTCTGTTTATATTACACTAGACCCTGTCTCTGTTTATATTACACTAGACCCTGTCTCTGTTTATATTACACTAGACCCTGTCTCTGTTTATATTACACTAGACCCTGTCTCTGTTTATATTACACTAGACCCTGTCTCTGTTTATATTACACTAGACCCTGTCTCTGTTTATATTACACTAGACCCTGTCTCTGTTTATATTACACTAGACCCTGTCTCTGTTTATATTACACTAGACCCTGTCTCTGTTTATATTACACTAGACCCTGTCTCTGTTTATATTACACTAGACCCTGTCTCTGTTTATATTACACTAGACCCTGTCTCTGTTTATATTACACTAGACCCTGTCTCTGTTTATATTACACTAGACCCTGTCTCTGTTTATATTACACTAGACCCTGTCTCTGTTTATATTACACTAGACCCTGTCTCTGTTTATATTACACTAGACCCTGTCTCTGTTTATATTACACTAGACCCTGTCTCTGTTTATATTACACTAGACCCTGTCTCTGTTTATATTACACTAGACCCTGTCTCTGTTTATATTACACTAGACCCTGTCTCTGTTTATATTACACTAGACCCTGTCTCTGTTTATATTACACTAGACCCTGTCTCTGTTTATATTACACTAGACCCTGTCTCTGTTTATATTACACTAGACCCTGTCTCTGTTTATATTACACTAGACCCTGTCTCTGTTTATATTACACTAGACCCTGTCTCTGTTTATATTACACTAGACCCTGTCTCTGTTTATATTACACTAGACCCTGTCTCTGTTTATATTACACTAGACCCTGTCTCTGTTTATATTACACTAGACCCTGTCTCTGTTTATATTACACTAGACCCTGTCTCTGTTTATATTACACTAGACCCTGTCTCTGTTTATATTACACTAGACCCTGTCTCTGTTTATATTACACTAGACCCTGTCTCTGTTTATATTACACTAGACCCTGTCTCTGTTTATATTACACTAGACCCTGTCTCTGTTTATATTACACTAGACCCTGTCTCTGTTTATATTACACTAGACCCTGTCTCTGTTTATATTACACTAGACCCTGTCTCTGTTTATATTACACTAGACCCTGTCTCTGTTTATATTACACTAGACCCTGTCTCTGTTTATATTACACTAGACCCTGTCTCTGTTTATATTACACTAGACCCTGTCTCTGTTTATATTACACTAGACCCTGTCTCTGTTTATATTACACTAGACCCTGTCTCTGTTTATATTACACTAGACCCTGTCTCTGTTTATATTACACTAGACCCTGTCTCTGTTTATATTACACTAGACCCTGTCTCTGTTTATATTACACTAGACCCTGTCTCTGTTTATATTACACTAGACCCTGTCTCTGTTTATATTACACTAGACCCTGTCTCTGTTTATATTACACTAGACCCTGTCTCTGTTTATATTACACTAGACCCTGTCTCTGTTTATATTACACTAGACCCTGTCTCTGTTTATATTACACTAGACCCTGTCTCTGTTTATATTACACTAGACCCTGTCTCTGTTTATATTACACTAGACCCTGTCTCTGTTTATATTACACTAGACCCTGTCTCTGTTTATATTACACTAGACCCTGTCTCTGTTTATATTACACTAGACCCTGTCTCTGTTTATATTACACTAGACCCTGTCTCTGTTTATATTACACTAGACCCTGTCTCTGTTTATATTACACTAGACCCTGTCTCTGTTTATATTACACTAGACCCTGTCTCTGTTTATATTACACTAGACCCTGTCTCTGTTTATATTACACTAGACCCTGTCTCTGTTTATATTACACTAGACCCTGTCTCTGTTTATATTACACTAGACCCTGTCTCTGTTTATATTACACTAGACCCTGTCTCTGTTTATATTACACTAGACCCTGTCTCTGTTTATATTACACTAGACCCTGTCTCTGTTTATATTACACTAGACCCTGTCTCTGTTTATATTACACTAGACCCTGTCTCTGTTTATATTACACTAGACCCTGTCTCTGTTTATATTACACTAGACCCTGTCTCTGTTTATATTACACTAGACCCTGTCTCTGTTTATATTACACTAGACCCTGTCTCTGTTTATATTACACTAGACCCTGTCTCTGTTTATATTACACTAGACCCTGTCTCTGTTTATATTACACTAGACCCTGTCTCTGTTTATATTACACTAGACCCTGTCTCTGTTTATATTACACTAGACCCTGTCTCTGTTTATATTACACTAGACCCTGTCTCTGTTTATATTACACTAGACCCTGTCTCTGTTTATATTACACTAGACCCTGTCTCTGTTTATATTACACTAGACCCTGTCTCTGTTTATATTACACTAGACCCTGTCTCTGTTTATATTACACTAGACCCTGTCTCTGTTTATATTACACTAGACCCTGTCTCTGTTTATATTACACTAGACCCTGTCTCTGTTTATATTACACTAGACCCTGTCTCTGTTTATATTACACTAGACCCTGTCTCTGTTTATATTACACTAGACCCTGTCTCTGTTTATATTACACTAGACCCTGTCTCTGTTTATATTACACTAGACCCTGTCTCTGTTTATATTACACTAGACCCTGTCTCTGTTTATATTACACTAGACCCTGTCTCTGTTTATATTACACTAGACCCTGTCTCTGTTTATATTACACTAGACCCTGTCTCTGTTTATATTACACTAGACCCTGTCTCTGTTTATATTACACTAGACCCTGTCTCTGTTTATATTACACTAGACCCTGTCTCTGTTTATATTACACTAGACCCTGTCTCTGTTTATATTACACTAGACCCTGTCTCTGTTTATATTACACTAGACCCTGTCTCTGTTTATATTACACTAGACCCTGTCTCTGTTTATATTACACTAGACCCTGTCTCTGTTTATATTACACTAGACCCTGTCTCTGTTTATATTACACTAGACCCTGTCTCTGTTTATATTACACTAGACCCTGTCTCTGTTTATATTACACTAGACCCTGTCTCTGTTTATATTACACTAGACCCTGTCTCTGTTTATATTACACTAGACCCTGTCTCTGTTTATATTACACTAGACCCTGTCTCTGTTTATATTACACTAGACCCTGTCTCTGTTTATATTACACTAGACCCTGTCTCTGTTTATATTACACTAGACCCTGTCTCTGTTTATATTACACTAGACCCTGTCTCTGTTTATATTACACTAGACCCTGTCTCTGTTTATATTACACTAGACCCTGTCTCTGTTTATATTACACTAGACCCTGTCTCTGTTTATATTACACTAGACCCTGTCTCTGTTTATATTACACTAGACCCTGTCTCTGTTTATATTACACTAGACCCTGTCTCTGTTTATATTACACTAGACCCTGTCTCTGTTTATATTACACTAGACCCTGTCTCTGTTTATATTACACTAGACCCTGTCTCTGTTTATATTACACTAGACCCTGTCTCTGTTTATATTACACTAGACCCTGTCTCTGTTTATATTACACTAGACCCTGTCTCTGTTTATATTACACTAGACCCTGTCTCTGTTTATATTACACTAGACCCTGTCTCTGTTTATATTACACTAGACCCTGTCTCTGTTTATATTACACTAGACCCTGTCTCTGTTTATATTACACTAGACCCTGTCTCTGTTTATATTACACTAGACCCTGTCTCTGTTTATATTACACTAGACCCTGTCTCTGTTTATATTACACTAGACCCTGTCTCTGTTTATATTACACTAGACCCTGTCTCTGTTTATATTACACTAGACCCTGTCTCTGTTTATATTACACTAGACCCTGTCTCTGTTTATATTACACTAGACCCTGTCTCTGTTTATATTACACTAGACCCTGTCTCTGTTTATATTACACTAGACCCTGTCTCTGTTTATATTACACTAGACCCTGTCTCTGTTTATATTACACTAGACCCTGTCTCTGTTTATATTACACTAGACCCTGTCTCTGTTTATATTACACTAGACCCTGTCTCTGTTTATATTACACTAGACCCTGTCTCTGTTTATATTACACTAGACCCTGTCTCTGTTTATATTACACTAGACCCTGTCTCTGTTTATATTACACTAGACCCTGTCTCTGTTTATATTACACTAGACCCTGTCTCTGTTTATATTACACTAGACCCTGTCTCTGTTTATATTACACTAGACCCTGTCTCTGTTTATATTACACTAGACCCTGTCTCTGTTTATATTACACTAGACCCTGTCTCTGTTTATATTACACTAGACCCTGTCTCTGTTTATATTACACTAGACCCTGTCTCTGTTTATATTACACTAGACCCTGTCTCTGTTTATATTACACTAGACCCTGTCTCTGTTTATATTACACTAGACCCTGTCTCTGTTTATATTACACTAGACCCTGTCTCTGTTTATATTACACTAGACCCTGTCTCTGTTTATATTACACTAGACCCTGTCTCTGTTTATATTACACTAGACCCTGTCTCTGTTTATATTACACTAGACCCTGTCTCTGTTTATATTACACTAGACCCTGTCTCTGTTTATATTACACTAGACCCTGTCTCTGTTTATATTACACTAGACCCTGTCTCTGTTTATATTACACTAGACCCTGTCTCTGTTTATATTACACTAGACCCTGTCTCTGTTTATATTACACTAGACCCTGTCTCTGTTTATATTACACTAGACCCTGTCTCTGTTTATATTACACTAGACCCTGTCTCTGTTTATATTACACTAGACCCTGTCTCTGTTTATATTACACTAGACCCTGTCTCTGTTTATATTACACTAGACCCTGTCTCTGTTTATATTACACTAGACCCTGTCTCTGTTTATATTACACTAGACCCTGTCTCTGTTTATATTACACTAGACCCTGTCTCTGTTTATATTACACTAGACCCTGTCTCTGTTTATATTACACTAGACCCTGTCTCTGTTTATATTACACTAGACCCTGTCTCTGTTTATATTACACTAGACCCTGTCTCTGTTTATATTACACTAGACCCTGTCTCTGTTTATATTACACTAGACCCTGTCTCTGTTTATATTACACTAGACCCTGTCTCTGTTTATATTACACTAGACCCTGTCTCTGTTTATATTACACTAGACCCTGTCTCTGTTTATATTACACTAGACCCTGTCTCTGTTTATATTACACTAGACCCTGTCTCTGTTTATATTACACTAGACCCTGTCTCTGTTTATATTACACTAGACCCTGTCTCTGTTTATATTACACTAGACCCTGTCTCTGTTTATATTACACTAGACCCTGTCTCTGTTTATATTACACTAGACCCTGTCTCTGTTTATATTACACTAGACCCTGTCTCTGTTTATATTACACTAGACCCTGTCTCTGTTTATATTACACTAGACCCTGTCTCTGTTTATATTACACTAGACCCTGTCTCTGTTTATATTACACTAGACCCTGTCTCTGTTTATATTACACTAGACCCTGTCTCTGTTTATATTACACTAGACCCTGTCTCTGTTTATATTACACTAGACCCTGTCTCTGTTTATATTACACTAGACCCTGTCTCTGTTTATATTACACTAGACCCTGTCTCTGTTTATATTACACTAGACCCTGTCTCTGTTTATATTACACTAGACCCTGTCTCTGTTTATATTACACTAGACCCTGTCTCTGTTTATATTACACTAGACCCTGTCTCTGTTTATATTACACTAGACCCTGTCTCTGTTTATATTACACTAGACCCTGTCTCTGTTTATATTACACTAGACCCTGTCTCTGTTTATATTACACTAGACCCTGTCTCTGTTTATATTACACTAGACCCTGTCTCTGTTTATATTACACTAGACCCTGTCTCTGTTTATATTACACTAGACCCTGTCTCTGTTTATATTACACTAGACCCTGTCTCTGTTTATATTACACTAGACCCTGTCTCTGTTTATATTACACTAGACCCTGTCTCTGTTTATATTACACTAGACCCTGTCTCTGTTTATATTACACTAGACCCTGTCTCTGTTTATATTACACTAGACCCTGTCTCTGTTTATATTACACTAGACCCTGTCTCTGTTTATATTACACTAGACCCTGTCTCTGTTTATATTACACTAGACCCTGTCTCTGTTTATATTACACTAGACCCTGTCTCTGTTTATATTACACTAGACCCTGTCTCTGTTTATATTACACTAGACCCTGTCTCTGTTTATATTACACTAGACCCTGTCTCTGTTTATATTACACTAGACCCTGTCTCTGTTTATATTACACTAGACCCTGTCTCTGTTTATATTACACTAGACCCTGTCTCTGTTTATATTACACTAGACCCTGTCTCTGTTTATATTACACTAGACCCTGTCTCTGTTTATATTACACTAGACCCTGTCTCTGTTTATATTACACTAGACCCTGTCTCTGTTTATATTACACTAGACCCTGTCTCTGTTTATATTACACTAGACCCTGTCTCTGTTTATATTACACTAGACCCTGTCTCTGTTTATATTACACTAGACCCTGTCTCTGTTTATATTACACTAGACCCTGTCTCTGTTTATATTACACTAGACCCTGTCTCTGTTTATATTACACTAGACCCTGTCTCTGTTTATATTACACTAGACCCTGTCTCTGTTTATATTACACTAGACCCTGTCTCTGTTTATATTACACTAGACCCTGTCTCTGTTTATATTACACTAGACCCTGTCTCTGTTTATATTACACTAGACCCTGTCTCTGTTTATATTACACTAGACCCTGTCTCTGTTTATATTACACTAGACCCTGTCTCTGTTTATATTACACTAGACCCTGTCTCTGTTTATATTACACTAGACCCTGTCTCTGTTTATATTACACTAGACCCTGTCTCTGTTTATATTACACTAGACCCTGTCTCTGTTTATATTACACTAGACCCTGTCTCTGTTTATATTACACTAGACCCTGTCTCTGTTTATATTACACTAGACCCTGTCTCTGTTTATATTACACTAGACCCTGTCTCTGTTTATATTACACTAGACCCTGTCTCTGTTTATATTACACTAGACCCTGTCTCTGTTTATATTACACTAGACCCTGTCTCTGTTTATATTACACTAGACCCTGTCTCTGTTTATATTACACTAGACCCTGTCTCTGTTTATATTACACTAGACCCTGTCTCTGTTTATATTACACTAGACCCTGTCTCTGTTTATATTACACTAGACCCTGTCTCTGTTTATATTACACTAGACCCTGTCTCTGTTTATATTACACTAGACCCTGTCTCTGTTTATATTACACTAGACCCTGTCTCTGTTTATATTACACTAGACCCTGTCTCTGTTTATATTACACTAGACCCTGTCTCTGTTTATATTACACTAGACCCTGTCTCTGTTTATATTACACTAGACCCTGTCTCTGTTTATATTACACTAGACCCTGTCTCTGTTTATATTACACTAGACCCTGTCTCTGTTTATATTACACTAGACCCTGTCTCTGTTTATATTACACTAGACCCTGTCTCTGTTTATATTACACTAGACCCTGTCTCTGTTTATATTACACTAGACCCTGTCTCTGTTTATATTACACTAGACCCTGTCTCTGTTTATATTACACTAGACCCTGTCTCTGTTTATATTACACTAGACCCTGTCTCTGTTTATATTACACTAGACCCTGTCTCTGTTTATATTACACTAGACCCTGTCTCTGTTTATATTACACTAGACCCTGTCTCTGTTTATATTACACTAGACCCTGTCTCTGTTTATATTACACTAGACCCTGTCTCTGTTTATATTACACTAGACCCTGTCTCTGTTTATATTACACTAGACCCTGTCTCTGTTTATATTACACTAGACCCTGTCTCTGTTTATATTACACTAGACCCTGTCTCTGTTTATATTACACTAGACCCTGTCTCTGTTTATATTACACTAGACCCTGTCTCTGTTTATATTACACTAGACCCTGTCTCTGTTTATATTACACTAGACCCTGTCTCTGTTTATATTACACTAGACCCTGTCTCTGTTTATATTACACTAGACCCTGTCTCTGTTTATATTACACTAGACCCTGTCTCTGTTTATATTACACTAGACCCTGTCTCTGTTTATATTACACTAGACCCTGTCTCTGTTTATATTACACTAGACCCTGTCTCTGTTTATATTACACTAGACCCTGTCTCTGTTTATATTACACTAGACCCTGTCTCTGTTTATATTACACTAGACCCTGTCTCTGTTTATATTACACTAGACCCTGTCTCTGTTTATATTACACTAGACCCTGTCTCTGTTTATATTACACTAGACCCTGTCTCTGTTTATATTACACTAGACCCTGTCTCTGTTTATATTACACTAGACCCTGTCTCTGTTTATATTACACTAGACCCTGTCTCTGTTTATATTACACTAGACCCTGTCTCTGTTTATATTACACTAGACCCTGTCTCTGTTTATATTACACTAGACCCTGTCTCTGTTTATATTACACTAGACCCTGTCTCTGTTTATATTACACTAGACCCTGTCTCTGTTTATATTACACTAGACCCTGTCTCTGTTTATATTACACTAGACCCTGTCTCTGTTTATATTACACTAGACCCTGTCTCTGTTTATATTACACTAGACCCTGTCTCTGTTTATATTACACTAGACCCTGTCTCTGTTTATATTACACTAGACCCTGTCTCTGTTTATATTACACTAGACCCTGTCTCTGTTTATATTACACTAGACCCTGTCTCTGTTTATATTACACTAGACCCTGTCTCTGTTTATATTACACTAGACCCTGTCTCTGTTTATATTACACTAGACCCTGTCTCTGTTTATATTACACTAGACCCTGTCTCTGTTTATATTACACTAGACCCTGTCTCTGTTTATATTACACTAGACCCTGTCTCTGTTTATATTACACTAGACCCTGTCTCTGTTTATATTACACTAGACCCTGTCTCTGTTTATATTACACTAGACCCTGTCTCTGTTTATATTACACTAGACCCTGTCTCTGTTTATATTACACTAGACCCTGTCTCTGTTTATATTACACTAGACCCTGTCTCTGTTTATATTACACTAGACCCTGTCTCTGTTTATATTACACTAGACCCTGTCTCTGTTTATATTACACTAGACCCTGTCTCTGTTTATATTACACTAGACCCTGTCTCTGTTTATATTACACTAGACCCTGTCTCTGTTTATATTACACTAGACCCTGTCTCTGTTTATATTACACTAGACCCTGTCTCTGTTTATATTACACTAGACCCTGTCTCTGTTTATATTACACTAGACCCTGTCTCTGTTTATATTACACTAGACCCTGTCTCTGTTTATATTACACTAGACCCTGTCTCTGTTTATATTACACTAGACCCTGTCTCTGTTTATATTACACTAGACCCTGTCTCTGTTTATATTACACTAGACCCTGTCTCTGTTTATATTACACTAGACCCTGTCTCTGTTTATATTACACTAGACCCTGTCTCTGTTTATATTACACTAGACCCTGTCTCTGTTTATATTACACTAGACCCTGTCTCTGTTTATATTACACTAGACCCTGTCTCTGTTTATATTACACTAGACCCTGTCTCTGTTTATATTACACTAGACCCTGTCTCTGTTTATATTACACTAGACCCTGTCTCTGTTTATATTACACTAGACCCTGTCTCTGTTTATATTACACTAGACCCTGTCTCTGTTTATATTACACTAGACCCTGTCTCTGTTTATATTACACTAGACCCTGTCTCTGTTTATATTACACTAGACCCTGTCTCTGTTTATATTACACTAGACCCTGTCTCTGTTTATATTACACTAGACCCTGTCTCTGTTTATATTACACTAGACCCTGTCTCTGTTTATATTACACTAGACCCTGTCTCTGTTTATATTACACTAGACCCTGTCTCTGTTTATATTACACTAGACCCTGTCTCTGTTTATATTACACTAGACCCTGTCTCTGTTTATATTACACTAGACCCTGTCTCTGTTTATATTACACTAGACCCTGTCTCTGTTTATATTACACTAGACCCTGTCTCTGTTTATATTACACTAGACCCTGTCTCTGTTTATATTACACTAGACCCTGTCTCTGTTTATATTACACTAGACCCTGTCTCTGTTTATATTACACTAGACCCTGTCTCTGTTTATATTACACTAGACCCTGTCTCTGTTTATATTACACTAGACCCTGTCTCTGTTTATATTACACTAGACCCTGTCTCTGTTTATATTACACTAGACCCTGTCTCTGTTTATATTACACTAGACCCTGTCTCTGTTTATATTACACTAGACCCTGTCTCTGTTTATATTACACTAGACCCTGTCTCTGTTTATATTACACTAGACCCTGTCTCTGTTTATATTACACTAGACCCTGTCTCTGTTTATATTACACTAGACCCTGTCTCTGTTTATATTACACTAGACCCTGTCTCTGTTTATATTACACTAGACCCTGTCTCTGTTTATATTACACTAGACCCTGTCTCTGTTTATATTACACTAGACCCTGTCTCTGTTTATATTACACTAGACCCTGTCTCTGTTTATATTACACTAGACCCTGTCTCTGTTTATATTACACTAGACCCTGTCTCTGTTTATATTACACTAGACCCTGTCTCTGTTTATATTACACTAGACCCTGTCTCTGTTTATATTACACTAGACCCTGTCTCTGTTTATATTACACTAGACCCTGTCTCTGTTTATATTACACTAGACCCTGTCTCTGTTTATATTACACTAGACCCTGTCTCTGTTTATATTACACTAGACCCTGTCTCTGTTTATATTACACTAGACCCTGTCTCTGTTTATATTACACTAGACCCTGTCTCTGTTTATATTACACTAGACCCTGTCTCTGTTTATATTACACTAGACCCTGTCTCTGTTTATATTACACTAGACCCTGTCTCTGTTTATATTACACTAGACCCTGTCTCTGTTTATATTACACTAGACCCTGTCTCTGTTTATATTACACTAGACCCTGTCTCTGTTTATATTACACTAGACCCTGTCTCTGTTTATATTACACTAGACCCTGTCTCTGTTTATATTACACTAGACCCTGTCTCTGTTTATATTACACTAGACCCTGTCTCTGTTTATATTACACTAGACCCTGTCTCTGTTTATATTACACTAGACCCTGTCTCTGTTTATATTACACTAGACCCTGTCTCTGTTTATATTACACTAGACCCTGTCTCTGTTTATATTACACTAGACCCTGTCTCTGTTTATATTACACTAGACCCTGTCTCTGTTTATATTACACTAGACCCTGTCTCTGTTTATATTACACTAGACCCTGTCTCTGTTTATATTACACTAGACCCTGTCTCTGTTTATATTACACTAGACCCTGTCTCTGTTTATATTACACTAGACCCTGTCTCTGTTTATATTACACTAGACCCTGTCTCTGTTTATATTACACTAGACCCTGTCTCTGTTTATATTACACTAGACCCTGTCTCTGTTTATATTACACTAGACCCTGTCTCTGTTTATATTACACTAGACCCTGTCTCTGTTTATATTACACTAGACCCTGTCTCTGTTTATATTACACTAGACCCTGTCTCTGTTTATATTACACTAGACCCTGTCTCTGTTTATATTACACTAGACCCTGTCTCTGTTTATATTACACTAGACCCTGTCTCTGTTTATATTACACTAGACCCTGTCTCTGTTTATATTACACTAGACCCTGTCTCTGTTTATATTACACTAGACCCTGTCTCTGTTTATATTACACTAGACCCTGTCTCTGTTTATATTACACTAGACCCTGTCTCTGTTTATATTACACTAGACCCTGTCTCTGTTTATATTACACTAGACCCTGTCTCTGTTTATATTACACTAGACCCTGTCTCTGTTTATATTACACTAGACCCTGTCTCTGTTTATATTACACTAGACCCTGTCTCTGTTTATATTACACTAGACCCTGTCTCTGTTTATATTACACTAGACCCTGTCTCTGTTTATATTACACTAGACCCTGTCTCTGTTTATATTACACTAGACCCTGTCTCTGTTTATATTACACTAGACCCTGTCTCTGTTTATATTACACTAGACCCTGTCTCTGTTTATATTACACTAGACCCTGTCTCTGTTTATATTACACTAGACCCTGTCTCTGTTTATATTACACTAGACCCTGTCTCTGTTTATATTACACTAGACCCTGTCTCTGTTTATATTACACTAGACCCTGTCTCTGTTTATATTACACTAGACCCTGTCTCTGTTTATATTACACTAGACCCTGTCTCTGTTTATATTACACTAGACCCTGTCTCTGTTTATATTACACTAGACCCTGTCTCTGTTTATATTACACTAGACCCTGTCTCTGTTTATATTACACTAGACCCTGTCTCTGTTTATATTACACTAGACCCTGTCTCTGTTTATATTACACTAGACCCTGTCTCTGTTTATATTACACTAGACCCTGTCTCTGTTTATATTACACTAGACCCTGTCTCTGTTTATATTACACTAGACCCTGTCTCTGTTTATATTACACTAGACCCTGTCTCTGTTTATATTACACTAGACCCTGTCTCTGTTTATATTACACTAGACCCTGTCTCTGTTTATATTACACTAGACCCTG
Organism: Squalus acanthias; assembly: GCA_030390025.1. NCBI lineage: Eukaryota > Metazoa > Chordata > Chondrichthyes > Squaliformes > Squalidae > Squalus > Squalus acanthias. The sequence goes on from JASTWF010000102.1 coordinate 473,751, forward strand.
TCTCTGTTTATATTACACTAGACCCTGTCTCTGTTTATATTACACTAGACCCTGTCTCTGTTTATATTACACTAGACCCTGTCTCTGTTTATATTACACTAGACCCTGTCTCTGTTTATATTACACTAGACCCTGTCTCTGTTTATATTACACTAGACCCTGTCTCTGTTTATATTACACTAGACCCTGTCTCTGTTTATATTACACTAGACCCTGTCTCTGTTTATATTACACTAGACCCTGTCTCTGTTTATATTACACTAGACCCTGTCTCTGTTTATATTACACTAGACCCTGTCTCTGTTTATATTACACTAGACCCTGTCTCTGTTTATATTACACTAGACCCTGTCTCTGTTTATATTACACTAGACCCTGTCTCTGTTTATATTACACTAGACCCTGTCTCTGTTTATATTACACTAGACCCTGTCTCTGTTTATATTACACTAGACCCTGTCTCTGTTTATATTACACTAGACCCTGTCTCTGTTTATATTACACTAGACCCTGTCTCTGTTTATATTACACTAGACCCTGTCTCTGTTTATATTACACTAGACCCTGTCTCTGTTTATATTACACTAGACCCTGTCTCTGTTTATATTACACTAGACCCTGTCTCTGTTTATATTACACTAGACCCTGTCTCTGTTTATATTACACTAGACCCTGTCTCTGTTTATATTACACTAGACCCTGTCTCTGTTTATATTACACTAGACCCTGTCTCTGTTTATATTACACTAGACCCTGTCTCTGTTTATATTACACTAGACCCTGTCTCTGTTTATATTACACTAGACCCTGTCTCTGTTTATATTACACTAGACCCTGTCTCTGTTTATATTACACTAGACCCTGTCTCTGTTTATATTACACTAGACCCTGTCTCTGTTTATATTACACTAGACCCTGTCTCTGTTTATATTACACTAGACCCTGTCTCTGTTTATATTACACTAGACCCTGTCTCTGTTTATATTACACTAGACCCTGTCTCTGTTTATATTACACTAGACCCTGTCTCTGTTTATATTACACTAGACCCTGTCTCTGTTTATATTACACTAGACCCTGTCTCTGTTTATATTACACTAGACCCTGTCTCTGTTTATATTACACTAGACCCTGTCTCTGTTTATATTACACTAGACCCTGTCTCTGTTTATATTACACTAGACCCTGTCTCTGTTTATATTACACTAGACCCTGTCTCTGTTTATATTACACTAGACCCTGTCTCTGTTTATATTACACTAGACCCTGTCTCTGTTTATATTACACTAGACCCTGTCTCTGTTTATATTACACTAGACCCTGTCTCTGTTTATATTACACTAGACCCTGTCTCTGTTTATATTACACTAGACCCTGTCTCTGTTTATATTACACTAGACCCTGTCTCTGTTTATATTACACTAGACCCTGTCTCTGTTTATATTACACTAGACCCTGTCTCTGTTTATATTACACTAGACCCTGTCTCTGTTTATATTACACTAGACCCTGTCTCTGTTTATATTACACTAGACCCTGTCTCTGTTTATATTACACTAGACCCTGTCTCTGTTTATATTACACTAGACCCTGTCTCTGTTTATATTACACTAGACCCTGTCTCTGTTTATATTACACTAGACCCTGTCTCTGTTTATATTACACTAGACCCTGTCTCTGTTTATATTACACTAGACCCTGTCTCTGTTTATATTACACTAGACCCTGTCTCTGTTTATATTACACTAGACCCTGTCTCTGTTTATATTACACTAGACCCTGTCTCTGTTTATATTACACTAGACCCTGTCTCTGTTTATATTACACTAGACCCTGTCTCTGTTTATATTACACTAGACCCTGTCTCTGTTTATATTACACTAGACCCTGTCTCTGTTTATATTACACTAGACCCTGTCTCTGTTTATATTACACTAGACCCTGTCTCTGTTTATATTACACTAGACCCTGTCTCTGTTTATATTACACTAGACCCTGTCTCTGTTTATATTACACTAGACCCTGTCTCTGTTTATATTACACTAGACCCTGTCTCTGTTTATATTACACTAGACCCTGTCTCTGTTTATATTACACTAGACCCTGTCTCTGTTTATATTACACTAGACCCTGTCTCTGTTTATATTACACTAGACCCTGTCTCTGTTTATATTACACTAGACCCTGTCTCTGTTTATATTACACTAGACCCTGTCTCTGTTTATATTACACTAGACCCTGTCTCTGTTTATATTACACTAGACCCTGTCTCTGTTTATATTACACTAGACCCTGTCTCTGTTTATATTACACTAGACCCTGTCTCTGTTTATATTACACTAGACCCTGTCTCTGTTTATATTACACTAGACCCTGTCTCTGTTTATATTACACTAGACCCTGTCTCTGTTTATATTACACTAGACCCTGTCTCTGTTTATATTACACTAGACCCTGTCTCTGTTTATATTACACTAGACCCTGTCTCTGTTTATATTACACTAGACCCTGTCTCTGTTTATATTACACTAGACCCTGTCTCTGTTTATATTACACTAGACCCTGTCTCTGTTTATATTACACTAGACCCTGTCTCTGTTTATATTACACTAGACCCTGTCTCTGTTTATATTACACTAGACCCTGTCTCTGTTTATATTACACTAGACCCTGTCTCTGTTTATATTACACTAGACCCTGTCTCTGTTTATATTACACTAGACCCTGTCTCTGTTTATATTACACTAGACCCTGTCTCTGTTTATATTACACTAGACCCTGTCTCTGTTTATATTACACTAGACCCTGTCTCTGTTTATATTACACTAGACCCTGTCTCTGTTTATATTACACTAGACCCTGTCTCTGTTTATATTACACTAGACCCTGTCTCTGTTTATATTACACTAGACCCTGTCTCTGTTTATATTACACTAGACCCTGTCTCTGTTTATATTACACTAGACCCTGTCTCTGTTTATATTACACTAGACCCTGTCTCTGTTTATATTACACTAGACCCTGTCTCTGTTTATATTACACTAGACCCTGTCTCTGTTTATATTACACTAGACCCTGTCTCTGTTTATATTACACTAGACCCTGTCTCTGTTTATATTACACTAGACCCTGTCTCTGTTTATATTACACTAGACCCTGTCTCTGTTTATATTACACTAGACCCTGTCTCTGTTTATATTACACTAGACCCTGTCTCTGTTTATATTACACTAGACCCTGTCTCTGTTTATATTACACTAGACCCTGTCTCTGTTTATATTACACTAGACCCTGTCTCTGTTTATATTACACTAGACCCTGTCTCTGTTTATATTACACTAGACCCTGTCTCTGTTTATATTACACTAGACCCTGTCTCTGTTTATATTACACTAGACCCTGTCTCTGTTTATATTACACTAGACCCTGTCTCTGTTTATATTACACTAGACCCTGTCTCTGTTTATATTACACTAGACCCTGTCTCTGTTTATATTACACTAGACCCTGTCTCTGTTTATATTACACTAGACCCTGTCTCTGTTTATATTACACTAGACCCTGTCTCTGTTTATATTACACTAGACCCTGTCTCTGTTTATATTACACTAGACCCTGTCTCTGTTTATATTACACTAGACCCTGTCTCTGTTTATATTACACTAGACCCTGTCTCTGTTTATATTACACTAGACCCTGTCTCTGTTTATATTACACTAGACCCTGTCTCTGTTTATATTACACTAGACCCTGTCTCTGTTTATATTACACTAGACCCTGTCTCTGTTTATATTACACTAGACCCTGTCTCTGTTTATATTACACTAGACCCTGTCTCTGTTTATATTACACTAGACCCTGTCTCTGTTTATATTACACTAGACCCTGTCTCTGTTTATATTACACTAGACCCTGTCTCTGTTTATATTACACTAGACCCTGTCTCTGTTTATATTACACTAGACCCTGTCTCTGTTTATATTACACTAGACCCTGTCTCTGTTTATATTACACTAGACCCTGTCTCTGTTTATATTACACTAGACCCTGTCTCTGTTTATATTACACTAGACCCTGTCTCTGTTTATATTACACTAGACCCTGTCTCTGTTTATATTACACTAGACCCTGTCTCTGTTTATATTACACTAGACCCTGTCTCTGTTTATATTACACTAGACCCTGTCTCTGTTTATATTACACTAGACCCTGTCTCTGTTTATATTACACTAGACCCTGTCTCTGTTTATATTACACTAGACCCTGTCTCTGTTTATATTACACTAGACCCTGTCTCTGTTTATATTACACTAGACCCTGTCTCTGTTTATATTACACTAGACCCTGTCTCTGTTTATATTACACTAGACCCTGTCTCTGTTTATATTACACTAGACCCTGTCTCTGTTTATATTACACTAGACCCTGTCTCTGTTTATATTACACTAGACCCTGTCTCTGTTTATATTACACTAGACCCTGTCTCTGTTTATATTACACTAGACCCTGTCTCTGTTTATATTACACTAGACCCTGTCTCTGTTTATATTACACTAGACCCTGTCTCTGTTTATATTACACTAGACCCTGTCTCTGTTTATATTACACTAGACCCTGTCTCTGTTTATATTACACTAGACCCTGTCTCTGTTTATATTACACTAGACCCTGTCTCTGTTTATATTACACTAGACCCTGTCTCTGTTTATATTACACTAGACCCTGTCTCTGTTTATATTACACTAGACCCTGTCTCTGTTTATATTACACTAGACCCTGTCTCTGTTTATATTACACTAGACCCTGTCTCTGTTTATATTACACTAGACCCTGTCTCTGTTTATATTACACTAGACCCTGTCTCTGTTTATATTACACTAGACCCTGTCTCTGTTTATATTACACTAGACCCTGTCTCTGTTTATATTACACTAGACCCTGTCTCTGTTTATATTACACTAGACCCTGTCTCTGTTTATATTACACTAGACCCTGTCTCTGTTTATATTACACTAGACCCTGTCTCTGTTTATATTACACTAGACCCTGTCTCTGTTTATATTACACTAGACCCTGTCTCTGTTTATATTACACTAGACCCTGTCTCTGTTTATATTACACTAGACCCTGTCTCTGTTTATATTACACTAGACCCTGTCTCTGTTTATATTACACTAGACCCTGTCTCTGTTTATATTACACTAGACCCTGTCTCTGTTTATATTACACTAGACCCTGTCTCTGTTTATATTACACTAGACCCTGTCTCTGTTTATATTACACTAGACCCTGTCTCTGTTTATATTACACTAGACCCTGTCTCTGTTTATATTACACTAGACCCTGTCTCTGTTTATATTACACTAGACCCTGTCTCTGTTTATATTACACTAGACCCTGTCTCTGTTTATATTACACTAGACCCTGTCTCTGTTTATATTACACTAGACCCTGTCTCTGTTTATATTACACTAGACCCTGTCTCTGTTTATATTACACTAGACCCTGTCTCTGTTTATATTACACTAGACCCTGTCTCTGTTTATATTACACTAGACCCTGTCTCTGTTTATATTACACTAGACCCTGTCTCTGTTTATATTACACTAGACCCTGTCTCTGTTTATATTACACTAGACCCTGTCTCTGTTTATATTACACTAGACCCTGTCTCTGTTTATATTACACTAGACCCTGTCTCTGTTTATATTACACTAGACCCTGTCTCTGTTTATATTACACTAGACCCTGTCTCTGTTTATATTACACTAGACCCTGTCTCTGTTTATATTACACTAGACCCTGTCTCTGTTTATATTACACTAGACCCTGTCTCTGTTTATATTACACTAGACCCTGTCTCTGTTTATATTACACTAGACCCTGTCTCTGTTTATATTACACTAGACCCTGTCTCTGTTTATATTACACTAGACCCTGTCTCTGTTTATATTACACTAGACCCTGTCTCTGTTTATATTACACTAGACCCTGTCTCTGTTTATATTACACTAGACCCTGTCTCTGTTTATATTACACTAGACCCTGTCTCTGTTTATATTACACTAGACCCTGTCTCTGTTTATATTACACTAGACCCTGTCTCTGTTTATATTACACTAGACCCTGTCTCTGTTTATATTACACTAGACCCTGTCTCTGTTTATATTACACTAGACCCTGTCTCTGTTTATATTACACTAGACCCTGTCTCTGTTTATATTACACTAGACCCTGTCTCTGTTTATATTACACTAGACCCTGTCTCTGTTTATATTACACTAGACCCTGTCTCTGTTTATATTACACTAGACCCTGTCTCTGTTTATATTACACTAGACCCTGTCTCTGTTTATATTACACTAGACCCTGTCTCTGTTTATATTACACTAGACCCTGTCTCTGTTTATATTACACTAGACCCTGTCTCTGTTTATATTACACTAGACCCTGTCTCTGTTTATATTACACTAGACCCTGTCTCTGTTTATATTACACTAGACCCTGTCTCTGTTTATATTACACTAGACCCTGTCTCTGTTTATATTACACTAGACCCTGTCTCTGTTTATATTACACTAGACCCTGTCTCTGTTTATATTACACTAGACCCTGTCTCTGTTTATATTACACTAGACCCTGTCTCTGTTTATATTACACTAGACCCTGTCTCTGTTTATATTACACTAGACCCTGTCTCTGTTTATATTACACTAGACCCTGTCTCTGTTTATATTACACTAGACCCTGTCTCTGTTTATATTACACTAGACCCTGTCTCTGTTTATATTACACTAGACCCTGTCTCTGTTTATATTACACTAGACCCTGTCTCTGTTTATATTACACTAGACCCTGTCTCTGTTTATATTACACTAGACCCTGTCTCTGTTTATATTACACTAGACCCTGTCTCTGTTTATATTACACTAGACCCTGTCTCTGTTTATATTACACTAGACCCTGTCTCTGTTTATATTACACTAGACCCTGTCTCTGTTTATATTACACTAGACCCTGTCTCTGTTTATATTACACTAGACCCTGTCTCTGTTTATATTACACTAGACCCTGTCTCTGTTTATATTACACTAGACCCTGTCTCTGTTTATATTACACTAGACCCTGTCTCTGTTTATATTACACTAGACCCTGTCTCTGTTTATATTACACTAGACCCTGTCTCTGTTTATATTACACTAGACCCTGTCTCTGTTTATATTACACTAGACCCTGTCTCTGTTTATATTACACTAGACCCTGTCTCTGTTTATATTACACTAGACCCTGTCTCTGTTTATATTACACTAGACCCTGTCTCTGTTTATATTACACTAGACCCTGTCTCTGTTTATATTACACTAGACCCTGTCTCTGTTTATATTACACTAGACCCTGTCTCTGTTTATATTACACTAGACCCTGTCTCTGTTTATATTACACTAGACCCTGTCTCTGTTTATATTACACTAGACCCTGTCTCTGTTTATATTACACTAGACCCTGTCTCTGTTTATATTACACTAGACCCTGTCTCTGTTTATATTACACTAGACCCTGTCTCTGTTTATATTACACTAGACCCTGTCTCTGTTTATATTACACTAGACCCTGTCTCTGTTTATATTACACTAGACCCTGTCTCTGTTTATATTACACTAGACCCTGTCTCTGTTTATATTACACTAGACCCTGTCTCTGTTTATATTACACTAGACCCTGTCTCTGTTTATATTACACTAGACCCTGTCTCTGTTTATATTACACTAGACCCTGTCTCTGTTTATATTACACTAGACCCTGTCTCTGTTTATATTACACTAGACCCTGTCTCTGTTTATATTACACTAGACCCTGTCTCTGTTTATATTACACTAGACCCTGTCTCTGTTTATATTACACTAGACCCTGTCTCTGTTTATATTACACTAGACCCTGTCTCTGTTTATATTACACTAGACCCTGTCTCTGTTTATATTACACTAGACCCTGTCTCTGTTTATATTACACTAGACCCTGTCTCTGTTTATATTACACTAGACCCTGTCTCTGTTTATATTACACTAGACCCTGTCTCTGTTTATATTACACTAGACCCTGTCTCTGTTTATATTACACTAGACCCTGTCTCTGTTTATATTACACTAGACCCTGTCTCTGTTTATATTACACTAGACCCTGTCTCTGTTTATATTACACTAGACCCTGTCTCTGTTTATATTACACTAGACCCTGTCTCTGTTTATATTACACTAGACCCTGTCTCTGTTTATATTACACTAGACCCTGTCTCTGTTTATATTACACTAGACCCTGTCTCTGTTTATATTACACTAGACCCTGTCTCTGTTTATATTACACTAGACCCTGTCTCTGTTTATATTACACTAGACCCTGTCTCTGTTTATATTACACTAGACCCTGTCTCTGTTTATATTACACTAGACCCTGTCTCTGTTTATATTACACTAGACCCTGTCTCTGTTTATATTACACTAGACCCTGTCTCTGTTTATATTACACTAGACCCTGTCTCTGTTTATATTACACTAGACCCTGTCTCTGTTTATATTACACTAGACCCTGTCTCTGTTTATATTACACTAGACCCTGTCTCTGTTTATATTACACTAGACCCTGTCTCTGTTTATATTACACTAGACCCTGTCTCTGTTTATATTACACTAGACCCTGTCTCTGTTTATATTACACTAGACCCTGTCTCTGTTTATATTACACTAGACCCTGTCTCTGTTTATATTACACTAGACCCTGTCTCTGTTTATATTACACTAGACCCTGTCTCTGTTTATATTACACTAGACCCTGTCTCTGTTTATATTACACTAGACCCTGTCTCTGTTTATATTACACTAGACCCTGTCTCTGTTTATATTACACTAGACCCTGTCTCTGTTTATATTACACTAGACCCTGTCTCTGTTTATATTACACTAGACCCTGTCTCTGTTTATATTACACTAGACCCTGTCTCTGTTTATATTACACTAGACCCTGTCTCTGTTTATATTACACTAGACCCTGTCTCTGTTTATATTACACTAGACCCTGTCTCTGTTTATATTACACTAGACCCTGTCTCTGTTTATATTACACTAGACCCTGTCTCTGTTTATATTACACTAGACCCTGTCTCTGTTTATATTACACTAGACCCTGTCTCTGTTTATATTACACTAGACCCTGTCTCTGTTTATATTACACTAGACCCTGTCTCTGTTTATATTACACTAGACCCTGTCTCTGTTTATATTACACTAGACCCTGTCTCTGTTTATATTACACTAGACCCTGTCTCTGTTTATATTACACTAGACCCTGTCTCTGTTTATATTACACTAGACCCTGTCTCTGTTTATATTACACTAGACCCTGTCTCTGTTTATATTACACTAGACCCTGTCTCTGTTTATATTACACTAGACCCTGTCTCTGTTTATATTACACTAGACCCTGTCTCTGTTTATATTACACTAGACCCTGTCTCTGTTTATATTACACTAGACCCTGTCTCTGTTTATATTACACTAGACCCTGTCTCTGTTTATATTACACTAGACCCTGTCTCTGTTTATATTACACTAGACCCTGTCTCTGTTTATATTACACTAGACCCTGTCTCTGTTTATATTACACTAGACCCTGTCTCTGTTTATATTACACTAGACCCTGTCTCTGTTTATATTACACTAGACCCTGTCTCTGTTTATATTACACTAGACCCTGTCTCTGTTTATATTACACTAGACCCTGTCTCTGTTTATATTACACTAGACCCTGTCTCTGTTTATATTACACTAGACCCTGTCTCTGTTTATATTACACTAGACCCTGTCTCTGTTTATATTACACTAGACCCTGTCTCTGTTTATATTACACTAGACCCTGTCTCTGTTTATATTACACTAGACCCTGTCTCTGTTTATATTACACTAGACCCTGTCTCTGTTTATATTACACTAGACCCTGTCTCTGTTTATATTACACTAGACCCTGTCTCTGTTTATATTACACTAGACCCTGTCTCTGTTTATATTACACTAGACCCTGTCTCTGTTTATATTACACTAGACCCTGTCTCTGTTTATATTACACTAGACCCTGTCTCTGTTTATATTACACTAGACCCTGTCTCTGTTTATATTACACTAGACCCTGTCTCTGTTTATATTACACTAGACCCTGTCTCTGTTTATATTACACTAGACCCTGTCTCTGTTTATATTACACTAGACCCTGTCTCTGTTTATATTACACTAGACCCTGTCTCTGTTTATATTACACTAGACCCTGTCTCTGTTTATATTACACTAGACCCTGTCTCTGTTTATATTACACTAGACCCTGTCTCTGTTTATATTACACTAGACCCTGTCTCTGTTTATATTACACTAGACCCTGTCTCTGTTTATATTACACTAGACCCTGTCTCTGTTTATATTACACTAGACCCTGTCTCTGTTTATATTACACTAGACCCTGTCTCTGTTTATATTACACTAGACCCTGTCTCTGTTTATATTACACTAGACCCTGTCTCTGTTTATATTACACTAGACCCTGTCTCTGTTTATATTACACTAGACCCTGTCTCTGTTTATATTACACTAGACCCTGTCTCTGTTTATATTACACTAGACCCTGTCTCTGTTTATATTACACTAGACCCTGTCTCTGTTTATATTACACTAGACCCTGTCTCTGTTTATATTACACTAGACCCTGTCTCTGTTTATATTACACTAGACCCTGTCTCTGTTTATATTACACTAGACCCTGTCTCTGTTTATATTACACTAGACCCTGTCTCTGTTTATATTACACTAGACCCTGTCTCTGTTTATATTACACTAGACCCTGTCTCTGTTTATATTACACTAGACCCTGTCTCTGTTTATATTACACTAGACCCTGTCTCTGTTTATATTACACTAGACCCTGTCTCTGTTTATATTACACTAGACCCTGTCTCTGTTTATATTACACTAGACCCTGTCTCTGTTTATATTACACTAGACCCTGTCTCTGTTTATATTACACTAGACCCTGTCTCTGTTTATATTACACTAGACCCTGTCTCTGTTTATATTACACTAGACCCTGTCTCTGTTTATATTACACTAGACCCTGTCTCTGTTTATATTACACTAGACCCTGTCTCTGTTTATATTACACTAGACCCTGTCTCTGTTTATATTACACTAGACCCTGTCTCTGTTTATATTACACTAGACCCTGTCTCTGTTTATATTACACTAGACCCTGTCTCTGTTTATATTACACTAGACCCTGTCTCTGTTTATATTACACTAGACCCTGTCTCTGTTTATATTACACTAGACCCTGTCTCTGTTTATATTACACTAGACCCTGTCTCTGTTTATATTACACTAGACCCTGTCTCTGTTTATATTACACTAGACCCTGTCTCTGTTTATATTACACTAGACCCTGTCTCTGTTTATATTACACTAGACCCTGTCTCTGTTTATATTACACTAGACCCTGTCTCTGTTTATATTACACTAGACCCTGTCTCTGTTTATATTACACTAGACCCTGTCTCTGTTTATATTACACTAGACCCTGTCTCTGTTTATATTACACTAGACCCTGTCTCTGTTTATATTACACTAGACCCTGTCTCTGTTTATATTACACTAGACCCTGTCTCTGTTTATATTACACTAGACCCTGTCTCTGTTTATATTACACTAGACCCTGTCTCTGTTTATATTACACTAGACCCTGTCTCTGTTTATATTACACTAGACCCTGTCTCTGTTTATATTACACTAGACCCTGTCTCTGTTTATATTACACTAGACCCTGTCTCTGTTTATATTACACTAGACCCTGTCTCTGTTTATATTACACTAGACCCTGTCTCTGTTTATATTACACTAGACCCTGTCTCTGTTTATATTACACTAGACCCTGTCTCTGTTTATATTACACTAGACCCTGTCTCTGTTTATATTACACTAGACCCTGTCTCTGTTTATATTACACTAGACCCTGTCTCTGTTTATATTACACTAGACCCTGTCTCTGTTTATATTACACTAGACCCTGTCTCTGTTTATATTACACTAGACCCTGTCTCTGTTTATATTACACTAGACCCTGTCTCTGTTTATATTACACTAGACCCTGTCTCTGTTTATATTACACTAGACCCTGTCTCTGTTTATATTACACTAGACCCTGTCTCTGTTTATATTACACTAGACCCTGTCTCTGTTTATATTACACTAGACCCTGTCTCTGTTTATATTACACTAGACCCTGTCTCTGTTTATATTACACTAGACCCTGTCTCTGTTTATATTACACTAGACCCTGTCTCTGTTTATATTACACTAGACCCTGTCTCTGTTTATATTACACTAGACCCTGTCTCTGTTTATATTACACTAGACCCTGTCTCTGTTTATATTACACTAGACCCTGTCTCTGTTTATATTACACTAGACCCTGTCTCTGTTTATATTACACTAGACCCTGTCTCTGTTTATATTACACTAGACCCTGTCTCTGTTTATATTACACTAGACCCTGTCTCTGTTTATATTACACTAGACCCTGTCTCTGTTTATATTACACTAGACCCTGTCTCTGTTTATATTACACTAGACCCTGTCTCTGTTTATATTACACTAGACCCTGTCTCTGTTTATATTACACTAGACCCTGTCTCTGTTTATATTACACTAGACCCTGTCTCTGTTTATATTACACTAGACCCTGTCTCTGTTTATATTACACTAGACCCTGTCTCTGTTTATATTACACTAGACCCTGTCTCTGTTTATATTACACTAGACCCTGTCTCTGTTTATATTACACTAGACCCTGTCTCTGTTTATATTACACTAGACCCTGTCTCTGTTTATATTACACTAGACCCTGTCTCTGTTTATATTACACTAGACCCTGTCTCTGTTTATATTACACTAGACCCTGTCTCTGTTTATATTACACTAGACCCTGTCTCTGTTTATATTACACTAGACCCTGTCTCTGTTTATATTACACTAGACCCTGTCTCTGTTTATATTACACTAGACCCTGTCTCTGTTTATATTACACTAGACCCTGTCTCTGTTTATATTACACTAGACCCTGTCTCTGTTTATATTACACTAGACCCTGTCTCTGTTTATATTACACTAGACCCTGTCTCTGTTTATATTACACTAGACCCTGTCTCTGTTTATATTACACTAGACCCTGTCTCTGTTTATATTACACTAGACCCTGTCTCTGTTTATATTACACTAGACCCTGTCTCTGTTTATATTACACTAGACCCTGTCTCTGTTTATATTACACTAGACCCTGTCTCTGTTTATATTACACTAGACCCTGTCTCTGTTTATATTACACTAGACCCTGTCTCTGTTTATATTACACTAGACCCTGTCTCTGTTTATATTACACTAGACCCTGTCTCTGTTTATATTACACTAGACCCTGTCTCTGTTTATATTACACTAGACCCTGTCTCTGTTTATATTACACTAGACCCTGTCTCTGTTTATATTACACTAGACCCTGTCTCTGTTTATATTACACTAGACCCTGTCTCTGTTTATATTACACTAGACCCTGTCTCTGTTTATATTACACTAGACCCTGTCTCTGTTTATATTACACTAGACCCTGTCTCTGTTTATATTACACTAGACCCTGTCTCTGTTTATATTACACTAGACCCTGTCTCTGTTTATATTACACTAGACCCTGTCTCTGTTTATATTACACTAGACCCTGTCTCTGTTTATATTACACTAGACCCTGTCTCTGTTTATATTACACTAGACCCTGTCTCTGTTTATATTACACTAGACCCTGTCTCTGTTTATATTACACTAGACCCTGTCTCTGTTTATATTACACTAGACCCTGTCTCTGTTTATATTACACTAGACCCTGTCTCTGTTTATATTACACTAGACCCTGTCTCTGTTTATATTACACTAGACCCTGTCTCTGTTTATATTACACTAGACCCTGTCTCTGTTTATATTACACTAGACCCTGTCTCTGTTTATATTACACTAGACCCTGTCTCTGTTTATATTACACTAGACCCTGTCTCTGTTTATATTACACTAGACCCTGTCTCTGTTTATATTACACTAGACCCTGTCTCTGTTTATATTACACTAGACCCTGTCTCTGTTTATATTACACTAGACCCTGTCTCTGTTTATATTACACTAGACCCTGTCTCTGTTTATATTACACTAGACCCTGTCTCTGTTTATATTACACTAGACCCTGTCTCTGTTTATATTACACTAGACCCTGTCTCTGTTTATATTACACTAGACCCTGTCTCTGTTTATATTACACTAGACCCTGTCTCTGTTTATATTACACTAGACCCTGTCTCTGTTTATATTACACTAGACCCTGTCTCTGTTTATATTACACTAGACCCTGTCTCTGTTTATATTACACTAGACCCTGTCTCTGTTTATATTACACTAGACCCTGTCTCTGTTTATATTACACTAGACCCTGTCTCTGTTTATATTACACTAGACCCTGTCTCTGTTTATATTACACTAGACCCTGTCTCTGTTTATATTACACTAGACCCTGTCTCTGTTTATATTACACTAGACCCTGTCTCTGTTTATATTACACTAGACCCTGTCTCTGTTTATATTACACTAGACCCTGTCTCTGTTTATATTACACTAGACCCTGTCTCTGTTTATATTACACTAGACCCTGTCTCTGTTTATATTACACTAGACCCTGTCTCTGTTTATATTACACTAGACCCTGTCTCTGTTTATATTACACTAGACCCTGTCTCTGTTTATATTACACTAGACCCTGTCTCTGTTTATATTACACTAGACCCTGTCTCTGTTTATATTACACTAGACCCTGTCTCTGTTTATATTACACTAGACCCTGTCTCTGTTTATATTACACTAGACCCTGTCTCTGTTTATATTACACTAGACCCTGTCTCTGTTTATATTACACTAGACCCTGTCTCTGTTTATATTACACTAGACCCTGTCTCTGTTTATATTACACTAGACCCTGTCTCTGTTTATATTACACTAGACCCTGTCTCTGTTTATATTACACTAGACCCTGTCTCTGTTTATATTACACTAGACCCTGTCTCTGTTTATATTACACTAGACCCTGTCTCTGTTTATATTACACTAGACCCTGTCTCTGTTTATATTACACTAGACCCTGTCTCTGTTTATATTACACTAGACCCTGTCTCTGTTTATATTACACTAGACCCTGTCTCTGTTTATATTACACTAGACCCTGTCTCTGTTTATATTACACTAGACCCTGTCTCTGTTTATATTACACTAGACCCTGTCTCTGTTTATATTACACTAGACCCTGTCTCTGTTTATATTACACTAGACCCTGTCTCTGTTTATATTACACTAGACCCTGTCTCTGTTTATATTACACTAGACCCTGTCTCTGTTTATATTACACTAGACCCTGTCTCTGTTTATATTACACTAGACCCTGTCTCTGTTTATATTACACTAGACCCTGTCTCTGTTTATATTACACTAGACCCTGTCTCTGTTTATATTACACTAGACCCTGTCTCTGTTTATATTACACTAGACCCTGTCTCTGTTTATATTACACTAGACCCTGTCTCTGTTTATATTACACTAGACCCTGTCTCTGTTTATATTACACTAGACCCTGTCTCTGTTTATATTACACTAGACCCTGTCTCTGTTTATATTACACTAGACCCTGTCTCTGTTTATATTACACTAGACCCTGTCTCTGTTTATATTACACTAGACCCTGTCTCTGTTTATATTACACTAGACCCTGTCTCTGTTTATATTACACTAGACCCTGTCTCTGTTTATATTACACTAGACCCTGTCTCTGTTTATATTACACTAGACCCTGTCTCTGTTTATATTACACTAGACCCTGTCTCTGTTTATATTACACTAGACCCTGTCTCTGTTTATATTACACTAGACCCTGTCTCTGTTTATATTACACTAGACCCTGTCTCTGTTTATATTACACTAGACCCTGTCTCTGTTTATATTACACTAGACCCTGTCTCTGTTTATATTACACTAGACCCTGTCTCTGTTTATATTACACTAGACCCTGTCTCTGTTTATATTACACTAGACCCTGTCTCTGTTTATATTACACTAGACCCTGTCTCTGTTTATATTACACTAGACCCTGTCTCTGTTTATATTACACTAGACCCTGTCTCTGTTTATATTACACTAGACCCTGTCTCTGTTTATATTACACTAGACCCTGTCTCTGTTTATATTACACTAGACCCTGTCTCTGTTTATATTACACTAGACCCTGTCTCTGTTTATATTACACTAGACCCTGTCTCTGTTTATATTACACTAGACCCTGTCTCTGTTTATATTACACTAGACCCTGTCTCTGTTTATATTACACTAGACCCTGTCTCTGTTTATATTACACTAGACCCTGTCTCTGTTTATATTACACTAGACCCTGTCTCTGTTTATATTACACTAGACCCTGTCTCTGTTTATATTACACTAGACCCTGTCTCTGTTTATATTACACTAGACCCTGTCTCTGTTTATATTACACTAGACCCTGTCTCTGTTTATATTACACTAGACCCTGTCTCTGTTTATATTACACTAGACCCTGTCTCTGTTTATATTACACTAGACCCTGTCTCTGTTTATATTACACTAGACCCTGTCTCTGTTTATATTACACTAGACCCTGTCTCTGTTTATATTACACTAGACCCTGTCTCTGTTTATATTACACTAGACCCTGTCTCTGTTTATATTACACTAGACCCTGTCTCTGTTTATATTACACTAGACCCTGTCTCTGTTTATATTACACTAGACCCTGTCTCTGTTTATATTACACTAGACCCTGTCTCTGTTTATATTACACTAGACCCTGTCTCTGTTTATATTACACTAGACCCTGTCTCTGTTTATATTACACTAGACCCTGTCTCTGTTTATATTACACTAGACCCTGTCTCTGTTTATATTACACTAGACCCTGTCTCTGTTTATATTACACTAGACCCTGTCTCTGTTTATATTACACTAGACCCTGTCTCTGTTTATATTACACTAGACCCTGTCTCTGTTTATATTACACTAGACCCTGTCTCTGTTTATATTACACTAGACCCTGTCTCTGTTTATATTACACTAGACCCTGTCTCTGTTTATATTACACTAGACCCTGTCTCTGTTTATATTACACTAGACCCTGTCTCTGTTTATATTACACTAGACCCTGTCTCTGTTTATATTACACTAGACCCTGTCTCTGTTTATATTACACTAGACCCTGTCTCTGTTTATATTACACTAGACCCTGTCTCTGTTTATATTACACTAGACCCTGTCTCTGTTTATATTACACTAGACCCTGTCTCTGTTTATATTACACTAGACCCTGTCTCTGTTTATATTACACTAGACCCTGTCTCTGTTTATATTACACTAGACCCTGTCTCTGTTTATATTACACTAGACCCTGTCTCTGTTTATATTACACTAGACCCTGTCTCTGTTTATATTACACTAGACCCTGTCTCTGTTTATATTACACTAGACCCTGTCTCTGTTTATATTACACTAGACCCTGTCTCTGTTTATATTACACTAGACCCTGTCTCTGTTTATATTACACTAGACCCTGTCTCTGTTTATATTACACTAGACCCTGTCTCTGTTTATATTACACTAGACCCTGTCTCTGTTTATATTACACTAGACCCTGTCTCTGTTTATATTACACTAGACCCTGTCTCTGTTTATATTACACTAGACCCTGTCTCTGTTTATATTACACTAGACCCTGTCTCTGTTTATATTACACTAGACCCTGTCTCTGTTTATATTACACTAGACCCTGTCTCTGTTTATATTACACTAGACCCTGTCTCTGTTTATATTACACTAGACCCTGTCTCTGTTTATATTACACTAGACCCTGTCTCTGTTTATATTACACTAGACCCTGTCTCTGTTTATATTACACTAGACCCTGTCTCTGTTTATATTACACTAGACCCTGTCTCTGTTTATATTACACTAGACCCTGTCTCTGTTTATATTACACTAGACCCTGTCTCTGTTTATATTACACTAGACCCTGTCTCTGTTTATATTACACTAGACCCTGTCTCTGTTTATATTACACTAGACCCTGTCTCTGTTTATATTACACTAGACCCTGTCTCTGTTTATATTACACTAGACCCTGTCTCTGTTTATATTACACTAGACCCTGTCTCTGTTTATATTACACTAGACCCTGTCTCTGTTTATATTACACTAGACCCTGTCTCTGTTTATATTACACTAGACCCTGTCTCTGTTTATATTACACTAGACCCTGTCTCTGTTTATATTACACTAGACCCTGTCTCTGTTTATATTACACTAGACCCTGTCTCTGTTTATATTACACTAGACCCTGTCTCTGTTTATATTACACTAGACCCTGTCTCTGTTTATATTACACTAGACCCTGTCTCTGTTTATATTACACTAGACCCTGTCTCTGTTTATATTACACTAGACCCTGTCTCTGTTTATATTACACTAGACCCTGTCTCTGTTTATATTACACTAGACCCTGTCTCTGTTTATATTACACTAGACCCTGTCTCTGTTTATATTACACTAGACCCTGTCTCTGTTTATATTACACTAGACCCTGTCTCTGTTTATATTACACTAGACCCTGTCTCTGTTTATATTACACTAGACCCTGTCTCTGTTTATATTACACTAGACCCTGTCTCTGTTTATATTACACTAGACCCTGTCTCTGTTTATATTACACTAGACCCTGTCTCTGTTTATATTACACTAGACCCTGTCTCTGTTTATATTACACTAGACCCTGTCTCTGTTTATATTACACTAGACCCTGTCTCTGTTTATATTACACTAGACCCTGTCTCTGTTTATATTACACTAGACCCTGTCTCTGTTTATATTACACTAGACCCTGTCTCTGTTTATATTACACTAGACCCTGTCTCTGTTTATATTACACTAGACCCTGTCTCTGTTTATATTACACTAGACCCTGTCTCTGTTTATATTACACTAGACCCTGTCTCTGTTTATATTACACTAGACCCTGTCTCTGTTTATATTACACTAGACCCTGTCTCTGTTTATATTACACTAGACCCTGTCTCTGTTTATATTACACTAGACCCTGTCTCTGTTTATATTACACTAGACCCTGTCTCTGTTTATATTACACTAGACCCTGTCTCTGTTTATATTACACTAGACCCTGTCTCTGTTTATATTACACTAGACCCTGTCTCTGTTTATATTACACTAGTCCTGTCTCTGTTTAGTTTACACTCAACCCTGTCTCTGTTTATATTACACTAGGACCCTGTCTCTGTTTATATTACACTAGACCCTGTCTCTGTTTATTTTACACTAGACGCTGTCTCTGTTTATATTACACTTGGCCCCGTTTCTGTTTATATTACACTAGACCCTGTCTCTGTTTATATTACACTCGACCCTGTCTCTATTTATATTACACGAGACCCTGTCTCTGTTTATATTACACTAGACCATGTCACTGTTTATATTACACTAGACCCTGTCCCTGTTTATATTACACTAGACCCTGTCTCAGTTTATATTACACTAGGCCCTGTCTCTGTTTATATTAAACTAGACCCTGTCACTGTTTATATTGCACTAGGCCCTGTCTCTGTTTATATTACACTTGACCCTCTCTCTGTTTATATTACACTGGACCCTGTCACTGTTTATATTACACTAGACCCTGTCTCTGTTTATATTACACTAGACCCTGTCACTGTTTATATTGCACTCGGCCCTGTCTCTGTTTATATTACACTTGACCCTGTCTCTGTTTATATTACACTTGACCCTGTCTCTCTGTATATTACACTAGGCCCTGTCTCTGTTTATATTACACTAGACCATGACTCTGTTGTTATTACACTTGACCCTGTCTCTGTTTATATTACACTGGACCCTGTCTCTGTTTATATTGCACTTGACCCTGTCTCTGTTTATATTACACTTGACCCTGTCACTGTTTATAATGCACTAGGCCCTGTCTCTGTTTATATTACACTTGACCCTTTCTCTGTTTATATTACACGAGACCCTGTCACTGTTTATATTGCACTAGGCCCTGTCTCTGTTTATATTGCACTAGACCCTGTCACTGTTTATATTGCGCTAGGCCCTGTCTCTGTTTATATTACACTAGACCCTGTCTCTGTTTATATTACACTTGACCCTGTCTCTGTTTATATTACACTTTACCCTGTCTCTGTTTATATTACACTAGACCCTGTCACTGTTTATATTGCACTAGGCCCTGTCTCTGTTTATATTACACTTGACCCTGTCTCTGTTTATTTTACACCAGGCCCTGTCTCTGTTTATATTACACTTGACCCTGTCTCTGTTTATATTACACTAGACCCTGTCTCTGTTTATATTACACTAGACCCTGTCTCTGTTTATATTACACTAGACCCTGTCTCTGTTTATATTACACTAGACCCTGTCACTGTTTATATTGCACTAGGCCCTGTCTCTGTTTATATTACCATTGACCCTGTCTCTGTTTATATTACACTGGACCCTCTCTCTGTTTATATTACACTGGACTCTGTCACTGTTTATATTACACTGGACCCTGTCTCTGTTTATATTACACTAGACCTTGTCTCTGTTTATATTACACTTGACCCTGTCTCTCTTTTTATTACACTAGGCCCTGTCTCTGTTTATATTACACTAGACCATGACTCTGTTGATATTACACTTGACCCTGTCTCTGTTTATATTACATTAGCCCCTGTCTCTGTTTATATTACACTAGACCCTGTCTCTATTTATATTACACTAAACCCTGTCTATGTTTATATTACACTAGACCCTGTCTCTGTTTATATTACACTAGACCCTGTCTCTGTTTATTTTACACTAGACCCTGTCTCTGTTTATATTACACTCGAACCTCTCTCTGTTTATATTACACTGGACTCTGTCACTGTTTATATTACCCTAGACTCTGTCTCTGTTTATATTACACGAGACCCTGTCACTGTTTATTTTACACTAGGCCCTGTCTCGGTTTATTTTACACTTGACCCTGTCTCTGTTTATATTACACTCGACCCTGTCTCTGTTTATATTACTCTAGACCCTGTCTCTGTTTATTTTACACTACACCCTGTCTCTGTTTATATTACACGAGGCCCTGTCTCTGTTTACATTACACTAGACACTGTCTCTGTTTATATTACGCTAGACCCTGTCTCTGTTTACATTACACTAGACCCTGTCTCTGTTTATATTACGCTAGACTCTGTCTCTGTTTATATTACACTAGGCCCTGTCTCTGTTTATATTACACTAGACCCTGTCTCTGTTTATATTACACTAGACCCTGTCTCTGTTTATATTACACTAGACCCTGTCTCTGTTTATATTACACTAGACCCTGTCTCTGTTTATATTACACTAGACCCTGTCTCTGTTTATATTACACTAGACCCTGTCTCTGTTTATATTACACTAGACCCTGTCTCTGTTTATATTACACTAGACCCTGTCTCTGTTTATATTACACTAGACCCTGTCTCTGTTTATATTACACTAGACCCTGTCTCTGTTTATATTACACTAGACCCTGTCTCTGTTTATATTACACTAGACCCTGTCTCTGTTTATATTACACTAGACCCTGTCTCTGTTTATATTACACTAGACCCTGTCTCTGTTTATATTACACTAGACCCTGTCTCTGTTTATATTACACTAGACCCTGTCTCTGTTTATATTACACTTGACCCTGTCTCTGTTTATATTACACTAGACCCTGTCTCTGTTTATATTACACTAGGCCCTGTCTCGGTTTAAATTACACTAGACCCTGTCTCTATTTATATTACACTAGACCCTGTCTCTGTTCATATTACACTAGACCCTGTCTCTGTTTATATTACACTCGACCCTGTCACTTTTTATATTACATTCGGCCCTGTCTCGGTTTATATTACACTTGATCCTGTCTCTGTTTATATTACACTAGACCCTGTCTCTGTTTATATTACACAAGACCCTGTCTCTGTTTATATTACACGAGACCCTGTCTCTGTTTATATTACACCAGACCCTGTCTCTGTTTATATTACACTAGACCCAGTCTCTGATTATATTACACTAGACTCTGTCTCTGATTATATTACACTAGACCTGTCTCTGTTTATATTATACTAGACCCTGTCTCTGTTTATATTACACTAGACCCTGTCTTTGTTTTATATTACACTGTACCCTGTCCCTGATTATATTACACTAGACCCTGTCGCTGTTTATATTACACTAGGCCCTGTCTCGGTTTATATTACACTTGACCCTGTCTCTGTTTATATTACACTAGACCCTATCTCTGTTTATATTACACTAGACCCTGTCTCTGTTTATATTACACTTGACCCTGTCTCTGTTTATATTACACTAGGCCCTGTCTCTGTTTATATTACACTTGACCCTGTCTCTGTTTATATTACACTAGACCCTGTCTCTGTTTATATTACACTAGACCCTGTCACTGTTTATATTGCACTAGGCCCTGTCACTGTTTACATTGCACTAGGCCCTGTCTCTGTTTATATTACACTTGACCCTCTCTCTGTTTATATTACACTGGACCCTGTCACTGTTTATATTACACTAGACCCTGTCTCTGTTTATATTACACTAGACCCTGTCTCTCTTTATCATACACTAGACCCTGTCTCTGTTTATATTACACCAGACCCTGTCTCTGTTTATATTACACTAGACCCTTTCTCTGTTTATATTACACAAGACCCTGTCTCTGTTTATATTACACTAGACCCTGTCTCTGTTTATATTACACTAGACCCTGTCTCTGTTTATATTACACTAGACCCTGTCTCTGTTTATATTACACTAGCCCCTGTCTCTGTTTATATTACACTAGGCCCTGTCTCTGTTTATATTACACTAGACCCTGTCACTGTTTATATTACACTCGGCCCTGTCTCTGTTTATATTACACTAGACCCTGTCTCTGTTTATTTTACACTAGGCCCTGTCTCTGTTTATATTACACTTGACCCTGTCTCTGTTTATATTACACTAGACCCTGTCTCTGTTTATATTACACTAGACCCTGTCTCTGTTTATATTACACTAGACCCTGTCTCTGTTTATATTAAACTAGACCCTGTCTCTGTTTATATTACACTAGACCCTGTCTCTGTTTATATTACACTTGACCCTGTCTCTGTTTATATTACACTAGACCCTGTCTCTGTTTATATTACACTGGACTCTGTCACTGTTTATATTACACTAGACCCTGTCTCTGTTTATATTACACTAGACCCTGTCACTGTTTATATTACACTAGGCCCTGTCTCTGTTTATATTACACTTGACCCTGTCTCTGTTTATATTACACTAGACCCTGTCTCTGTTTATATTACACTAGACCCTGTCTCTGTTTATATTACACTAGACCCTGTCTCTGTTTATATTACACTAGACCCTGTCTCTGTTTATATTACACTAGACCCTGTCTCTGTTTATATTACACTAGACCCTGTCTCTGTTTATATTACACTAGACCCTGTCTCTGTTTATATTACACTAGACCCTGTCTCTGTTTATATTACACTAGACCCTGTCTCTGTTTATATTACACTAGACCCTGTCTCTGTTTATATTACACTAGACCCTGTCTCTGTTTATATTACACTAGACCCTGTCTCTGTTTATATTACACTAGACCCTGTCTCTGTTTATATTACACTAGACCCTGTCTCTGTTTATATTACACTTGACCCTGTCTCTGTTTATATTACACTAGACCCTGTCTCTGTTTATATTACACTAGACCCTGTCTCTGTTTATATTACACTAGACCCTGTCTCTGTTTATATTACACTAGCCCCTGTCTCTGTTTATATTACACTAGACCCTGTCTCTGTTTATATTACACTAGACCCTGTCTCTGTTTATATTACACTAGACCCTGTCTCTGTTTATATTACACTAGACCCTGTCTCTGTTTATATTACACTAGACCCTGTCTCTGTTTATATTACACTTGACCCTGTCTCTGTTTATATTACACTAGACCCTGTCTCTGTTTATATTACACTAGACCCTGTCTCTGTTTATATTACACTAGACCCTGTCTCTGTTTATATTACACTAGACCCTGTCTCTGTTTATATTACACTAGACCCTGTCTCTGTTTATATTACACTAGACCCTGTCTCTGTTTATATTACACTAGACCCTGTCTCTGTTTATATTACACTAGACCCTGTCACTGTTTATATTGCACTAGGCCCTGTCTCTGTTTATATTACACTTGACCCTGTCTCTGTTTATATTACACTAGACCCTGTCTCTGTTTATATTACACTGGACCATCTCTCTGTTTATATTACACTGGACTCTGTCACTGTTTATATTACACTAGACCCTGTCTCTGTTTATATTACACTAGACCCTGTCTCTGTTTATATTACACTTGACCCTGTCTCTCTTTTTATTACACTAGGCCCTGTCTCTGTTTATATTACACTAGACCATGACTCTGTTGATATTACACTTGACCCTGTCTCTGTTTATGTTACACTGGACCCTGTCTCTGTTTATATTACACTAGACCCTGTCACTGTTTATAATGCACTAGGCCCTGTCTCTGTTTATATTACACTGGACCCTCTCTCTGTTTATATTACACTGGACTCTGTCACTGTTTATATTACATTAGCCCC
This sequence comes from Squalus acanthias, assembly GCA_030390025.1. Taxonomy (NCBI): domain Eukaryota; kingdom Metazoa; phylum Chordata; class Chondrichthyes; order Squaliformes; family Squalidae; genus Squalus; species Squalus acanthias. The sequence continues at coordinate 498,643 of JASTWF010000102.1, forward strand.
TGTCTCTGTTTATATTACACTAGACCCTGTCTCTATTTATATTACACTAAACCCTGTCTATGTTTATATTACACTAGACCCTGTCTCTGTTTATATTACAGTAGACCCTGTCTCTGTTTATTTTACACTAGACCCTGTCTCTGTTTATATTACACTCGACCCTCTCTCTGTTTATATTACACTGGACTCTGTCACTGTTTATATTACACTAGACCCTGTCTCTGTTTATATTACACTAGACCCTGTCTCTGTTTATATTACACTTGACCCTGTCTCTCTTTATATTACGCTAGGCCCTGTCTCTGTTTATATTACACTAGACCATGACTCTGTTGATATTACACTTGACCCTGTCTCTGTTTATATTACACTGGACCCTGTCTCTGTTTATATTACACTTGACCCTGTCTCTGTTTATATTACACTTGACTCTGTCACTGTTTATATTACATTAGCCCCTGTCTCTGTTTATATTACACTCGACCCTGTCTCTATTTATATTACACTAAACCCTGTCTATGTTTATATTACACTAGACCCTGTCTCTGTTTATATTACACTAGACCCTGTCTCTGTTTATTTTACACTAGACCCTGTCTCTGTTTATATTACACTTGGCCCCGTTTCTGTTTATATTACACTAGACCCTGTCTCTGTTTATATTACACTCGACTCTTTCTCTATTTATATTACACGAGACCCTGTCTCTGTTTATATTACACTAGACCATGTCACTGTTTATATTACACTAGACCCTGTCTCTGTTTATATTACACTAGACCCTGTCTCAGTTTATATTACACTAGGCCCTGTCTCTGTTTATATTAAACTAGACCCTGTCACTGTTTATATTGCACTAGGCCCTGTCTCTGTTTATATTACACTTGACCCTGTCTCTATTTTTATTACACTAGACCCTGTCTCTGTTTATATTACACTAGACCCTGTCACTGTTTATATTGCACTCGGCCCTGTCTCTGTTTATATTACACTTGACCCTGTCTCTGTTTATATTACACTTGACCCTGTCTCTGTTTATATTACACTGGACCCTGTCTCTGTTTATATTACACTTGACCCTGTCTCTGTTTATATTACACTTGACCCTGTCACTGTTTATAATGCACTAGGCCCTGTCTCTGTTTATATTACACTTGACCATTTCTCTGTTTATATTACACGAGACCCTGTCACTGTTTATATTGCACTATGCCCTGTCTCTGTTTTTATTGCACTCGGCCCTGTCTCTGTTTATATTACACTTGACCCTGTCTCTGTTTATATTACACTCGACCCTGTCTCAGTTATTACTGCACTAGAGCCTGTCTTTCATTCATAGATAGACAGACAGACATTAATATAAATAAAGATATATATTTGAGTGTGTGGGAGGATGCAATCTTTTTTTGGTTTGAAGCATCGGTCTCGTCTTGTTAATAATTGTCAGAAGCTGTGTGCAATGTCTAATTGATGTGGGATTATGTGGGTAATATTTGTGTTGAAAGGACGGGGTGAACCTTGTAACAATCCCCCAGAGATGAGCTGGGATTGAGGGACAGGACTGAAGGTGAGCAATAGTGCCCTGCACTTTGTACTAATTAGTGACAGACTCTGTGTGTTAAAGTTTACTAATTCACTCTTGTGTTGTGCTGTGCCGATTGCTCCCAGTTTGTGAATGTTCAGGATTGTTTTTGCTGCAGTATTTTCTATTGAGCTTTGGCGCGACCCACTGATTGGGTGAGACAGAGCCTGGAACCTTGACCTCCCAGCACCGCTGGATGGGCGGTCGCAGGGTCCTAATGCCCACCGTGTGCACCAGCTCTCAGCGGGTTCAGAGCAACAACTGAAAAGAGCCTCACAAAGTGTTTGCTGTGTGTGTGTGTACAAAGCTCATCATTCTTAATGTGTGCAAGCACATTCCACAGAGAGAAATCATTATCTTCAGCCATTACTGATCAGCATTTTATTTCCTTTATTCACAGTGTAACTTCAGAGCGTTGAATCCCTTTAACATTTATTGAGAACCCATTGTCTTGTGGGCTCTTGTTTAGAAAGTGATGTCACACTGACCATTCCGTTCCCAAGGTGATCCTGTCTGTCCGCAGTATTCAGTGGGAAAGGGGATTAAATCACACCGAGGATAATGAGCAGCCACCCACCAGTCTCTGCACTTTATTGTCCAGTGATCACCTCACCATCACACAGAAGCTCCTGATATAAACCTCCAGTGGGTGATGCTTGGTGCAAGTGATGGTAAAAATGAAACTGTATCTGTACCTGACATCCATCAAATACTCCCAGGGCAGGTACAGCACGGGTTAGATACAGAGTAAAGCTCCGTCTACACAGGCCCATCAAACACTCCCAGGGCAGTAACAGCATAGGTTAGATACAGAGTAAAGCTCCCTCTGCATGGTACTATCAAACACTCTTGGGGCAGGTGCAGCACGGGTTAGATACAGAGTAAAGCTCCCTCTATACTGTCCCATCAAACACTTCCAGTGCAGGTACAGCACGGGTTAGATACAGAGTAAAGCTCCCTCTACATGGTACTATCAAACACTCTTGGGGCAGGTGCAGCACGGGTTAGATACAGAGTAAAGCTCCCTCTATACTGTCCCATCAAACACTTCCAGTGCAGGTACAGCACGGGTTAGATACAGAGTAAAGCTCCCTCTACATGGTACTATCAAACACTCTTGGGGCAGGTGCAGCACGGGTTAGATACAGAGTAAAGCTCCCTCTATACTGTCCCATCAAACACTTCCAGTGCAGGTACAGCACGGGTTAGATACAGAGTAAAGCTCCCTCTACACTGTCCCATCAAACACTCCCAGGGCAGGTACAGCATGGGTTAGATACAGAGTAAAGCTCCCTCTACACTGTCCCATCAAGCACTCCCAGGGCAGGTACAGCACGGGTTAGATACAAAGTAAAGCTCACTCTACACTGTCCCATCAACCACTCCCAGGGCAGGTACAGCACGGGTTAGATACAGAGTAAAGCTCCCTCTACACTGTCCCATCAAACACTCCCAGCCCATAATGAGCAGGGCTCAGGGAGGTTGGTTGCTTGGTACTGCAGTGATGTCATAAAGCAGGTCCGTTCAGCCCAGCTGGTCGTCTCCTTGTCCCTTTAAAGGTGGAGAGCGGGGACACCCTGTCTCCAAACACATCCCACCTGTTCATACTGAGAATCCCCGGGCAAGGCCCATGGCCCAGAGTGTGGACACACCCCGGGTAAAAGAGGAGGAGAGCGGGGACACCCTGTCTCAAAACACACCCCACCTGTTCATACTGAGAATCCCCGGGCAAGGCCCAAGGCCCAGAGTGTGGAACACAACCAAGGGGAAAAGAGGAGGAGAGCGGGGACACCCTGTCTCAAAACACACCCCACCTGTTCATACTGAGAATCCCCGGGCAAGGCCCAAGGCCCAGAGTGTGGAACACAACCAAGGGGGAAAAGAGGAGGAGAGAAGGGGAGGAGTAGGGACTGAGGGATACCAAGCTTCAGTTTTAGAGCCTGGAGACTTCAGGAGGGAAGACTGAGTTCAGTAGTTTTCGGATCCAGGGAGAGAACAAGGAGCAGATGGGGCGACTGGTGTGGATTCCAGCACAGTGAGGATGTAGGGGGAGGGAGATTGTGTCGGGCCGTGTATTAGGGGTGTAGGAGGGACAAGAGAGGAAAGGTCAGAGGAGCAATTACTGCAGCAGTGTCCATGAATAGTGAGAGAGAGAGAAGGTGGGGGTTAGAGTGGACCATGGGCAGTCTGTTAAACTGTCTGTTTGCTGTGACTACACAGGATTACACAGGATATACGGCACAGAAACAGGCCATTCGGCCCAACCAGTCCATGCCGGCGTTTATGCTCCACTCGAGCCTCCTCCCGTCTTTCCCCATCTAACTCTATCAGCATAACCCTCTGTTCCCTTCTCCCTCATATGCTTGTCTAGCCTCCCCTTACATGCATCGATACTATTCACTTCAACCACTCCCTGTGGTAGCGAGTTCCACATTCTCCCCACTCTCTGGGTAAAGAAGTTTCTCCTGAATTCCCTATTGGATTTCTTGGTGAGTATCTTATGTTGATGGCCTCTAGTTATGCTCTTCCCCACAAGTGGAAACATTCTCTCTGTATCCACTCTATCAAAACCTTTCATCATTTTAAAGACCTCTATTAGGTCACCCCTCAGCCTTCTTTCAAGAGAAAAGAGACCCAGCCTGTCCATCCTTTCCTGACAGGTGTACCCTCTCATTTCTGGTATCATCCTTGTAAATCTTCTCTGCACCCTCTCCAGTGCCTCTATATCCTTTTTATAATATGGCGACCAGAATTGTACGCAGTGCTCCAAGTGTGGTCTAACCAAGGTTCGATACAAGTTTAGCATAACTTCCCTACTTTTCCATTCTATAACAATTCAATTCTATAGCAATCGATCCCAATAATTGAACCCAATAGTTTAAAGTCTTAAGTCCAATTTTGTCAGCACGCTGCGACATTCGATGTCTGCAGATAACGGGAGATAAATTCTTAAAACTGCTGGATCTCTTGCTCTGCCATCAACCTCTTATCACACTGGAGCTGGCATTGCCTAATATGGTTGTCTCTGGCTACTGCACAGTCCAGAGACACAAGTCTGCATTTTCTTCAACACACATCAACAACGTTAGAAGCAGGTAAAAACACTGTGGCCTTCCTGCGGCAGCACAAACCACTAGTCTCCAGACTTTTCTTACCCCAACATCATATTTCTGATCGAAACATTCTATGATGAAAATATCCAAGGCCAGTTGGTTGCAAACACCAGCTGTTGCTCAGTGAAATCTCTCTCTCTCTCTAATGATACCAACCACATTTCCCCCGATATCGAATGAACTAAACATGAACACCTTTCAGAAGCTGAATTAACCGAGGTCCATATGCCAACACCCCTCTCATCTTCCATTCACTTCAATTGAAAGGAAACCGACAGATTGGACCAGTCAGGATTTGAAAGATATTTACAACAGATTCTAGATGTTCTTAGAGTTGGGATCTTTCTCTATTCTGTCCACTCGAGGAGTTAGATAACAGACTTTCTCCTGTGACTATAGAGCTGGGGTATTGGGCCGTGATGTGTTCACTTGTTCATCTTGTTGGCTCTAAACCTTGGCCAATTATTTGATGTGATCTGTTTACTTGTACGTATTTTTTTAAATACACTTGCTGAGTGGATTCAAATTTAAATTGAAAGCAAGTTTGCAGGCGTGATGCTCTATTCACACATCGAAGGTGAGAGAGATGCTGTGGGACACACACTAAGTCCAGTAGCTGAAAGTGATTAACAGACTGGGTTTTGTGTTTAGTGATCCCGGGCGTGTTACCGAGACCTTCCCTGGATACCAAGGCTAGGAGAGGCACTCTGGAAGGTATGGGGAGCTGGGACTTGTCCATGAGAGTAACCGAAGGTACGAGAACTGAAATAATCTCGAGTTAGAAAGGAGAAAAGGCCCAAAAATGGAGCAGTTGGTAACAGGACATCAATTAGTCTCCTCTTATCTCGGAGACATCAAATAGCGGCACACTGTGTTGTTTGAAATATCAAAATATTAAACTCCAGCCCAGTTATACGACTTAACATCAGCAGAAACAAACTCCAACTGTCAGAATGAACACGATTCAGTCCGGGATGTGATTAACAGCAGCATAACATCAGAATCCAAACTCTGCAGTCACTTGTGAACTTGCTGGTGTCTCAGCAGGTGGGATGATCGAGTGAATCCCTTCGCACACACGGAGCAAGTGAACGGTCTCTCCCCAGTGTGAACTTTGCTGGTGTGTCAGCAGGTTGGATAATGCAGTGAATCCCTTCCCACATTGAGAGCAGATAAACCGTCTCTCCCCAGTGTGAACTCGCTGGTGTGTCAGCAGGTGGGATGAATCAGGGAATCCCTTCCCACACACGGAGCAGGTGAACGGCCTCTCCTCAGTGTGAACTCGCTGGTGTGTCAGTAGGTGGGATGACCGAGTGAATCCCTTCCCACACACGGAGCAGGTGAACGGCCTTTCCCCAGTGTGAACTCGCTGGTGTATCAGTAGGTGGGATGAATTAGCGAATCCCTTCCCACACATGGAGCAGGTGAATGGCCTCTCCCCAGTGTGAACTCGCTGGTGTGTCAGTAGGTGGGATGAATTAGCGAATTCCTTCCCACACATGGAGCAGGTGAACGGCCTCTCCCCAGTATGAGCTCGCTGGTGTCTCAGAAGGTGGGCGGAATTAGTGAATCCCTTCCCACACTCAGAGCAGGAGAACGGCCTCTCCCCGGTGTGACTGCGCCGATGAATTTCCAGCTGGGACGGGGAAATGAATCCTTTCTCACAGTCCTCACATTTCCACGGTTTCTCCGTGGTGCGGGTGTCCTTGTGTCTCTCCAGGTTGGACGATCTGTTGAAGCCTCGTCCACACACAGAACACTTGTACGGTTTCTCCCCGCTCTGAATGGTGTGATGTGTTTTCAGGCTGTGTAACTGGTTAAAGCTCTTTCCACAGGCAGTGCACTGGAACACTCTCACTCGGGTGTGTGTGTCTCGGTGCTTTTCCAGTCACACTGATGTTTGAAATCTTTTCCCACAGGCAGAACAGACAAACATTTCTCCTTCCACATTCAAAGGCCGATGATATTCAGGTCCTGATGAATCGAGTGACTCCGTCAGATCTTGACGTGATGTTTGGTTTGAGTTTCCCGTCTGCAAATCCTCCCCTTCTAATACCCTGTAAAAGGAGTTTACAAAACTCATCACTGTAAGTACATGACAGAAATTCAGAACAGACAATTCTAGTTTCCATGGAACATTCTTTCCTCTCTTGTTCCTCTAAAGCTGTAAATCCCCGTCCCACACATTGTCTCTCCACCCTGTGTTAAAATCCAAACACCTCGCATGGCTCAAGGCTGTTTGTCCTCCTCTCCCTGTTTTCACCACCAACTCTGGCTGGGTTCAGTTCTACATTCACTGGTTCCCCTCCCTCTCCTCCCCTGAAGGTGCTGACTCTGGCTGGGTTCAGTTCTACACTCACTGGTTCCCCTCCCTCTCCTCCCCTGAAGGTGCTGACTCTGGCTGGGTTCAGTTCGACACTCACTGGTTCCCCTCCCTCTCCTCCCCTGAAGGTGCTGACTCTGGCTGGGTTCATTTCCACACTCACTGGTTCCCCTCCCTCTCCTCCCCTGAAGGTGCTGACTCTGGCTGGGTTGAGTTCTACACTCACTGGTTCCCCTCCCTCTCCTCCGCTGAAGGTGCTGACTCTGGCTGGGTTCAGTTCAATCACTGGTTCCCCTCCCTCTCTCCCCTGAAGGTGCTGACTCTGCCTGGGTTCAGTTCCACACTCACTGGTCCCCCCCCCTCTCCTCCCCTGAAGGTGCTGACTCTGGCTGGGTTCAGTTCACTCACTGGTTCCCCTCCCTCTCCTCCCCTGAAGGTGCTGACTCTGGCTGGGTTCAGTTCACTCACTGGTTCCCCTCCCTCTCCTCCCCTGAAAGTGCTGACTCTGGCTGGGTTCAGTTCACTTACTGGGACCGTGAAGCCCCGCCCGCTCAGCATTGGTCCCTTTACAAAGATGGCGGCGCATGCGCTGTACTGCTCGATGAAACAAGAGGGAGACGGACAAAACCTCAGCTTTTCTTTCCAAAGATGGCCGCCGTTAACCCGGGACTGTTCCCGGGAAAAAGCCTTGGTGCTGCAAACGGGGAACCTGTAGGTTCTCATTCGGGGCTTGCGGCCTACACCAGGTGTTTATGAAGTCCACCCACCGGGTACGTTACCTCCTTGCGCCCCGCTGATTCGTAATCGGCGCAAAAATAGCGACTTCGACCTTTCAGCGCTTCCGCACTCGCCTGGCTCTGATCACAGTGACACTGCGCATGCTCCAAATACAGGCGGGCACTGCGCCTGCGCACTGGGCTTCTCCAGTCTGAATGGGGCACATTCTCCCCCGCGGGGCATGCTGGGGAACATTGAAAGCCCCAATTAGTGAATGGAGAATGAGTTTCTGTGATCCCATTGAGAGAATATTCATCAATAATTCACACAGAAACCCAAGTGCACGGGCACTCTGCCATGGTTCAGTCCTGGATGTGATTAATAACAGAATCCAAACCCCTGCAGTCACCTGTGAACTCACTGGAGTCTCAGCAGGTGGGGTGAATTTATTCCCACACACAGGATATTGAAACAGCCTCTCTCCAGTATCAATGCGCTGATCGTGCATCAGCTGCTTTGAACTTTGAAAGCTTTTCTCACAGTCAGAGTATTTAAAGCAACTGTTCTCAATGTGGACACTCTGGAGTGTCAACAGTTGGGACAACGGAGTGAATCCCTTCCCACACGTGACGTATCTAAACGGTCTCTCTCCGGTGTGACTGTGCTGGTGTGACAGTAAATGGGATGATCGATTGAATCCCTTTCCACATACAGAGCAGTGAACGGATTCTCCCCCTTACGAACAAGTGAGTTTGTCAGTTGGTGAGATGAGTGAGTGAATCTCTTTCCACAATCAGCTGGTGAACGGCCTCTCCCCGGTGTGACTGTATCCATGAGTTTCCACCTCAGACGGGCAACTGAATCCGTTTCCACAGTCCCCACATTTACACTGTTGATTCAGGTGGGCGCACGAGTCTGACAGTCTAGATGATTGGTTGAAGGTGGATCCACACACAGAACACGTGTCCTGTGATTGGTGCTTTTTCCTTCTTTTTCCAAATGCCGGTGATATTCAGGTCCTGCAGATCCTCCCCTTCTAATACTCTGCAAATGGTGGTTACGCAAGTTGTTACTTTAAATACAGGATAGCAATTCAGAACAGACAATTCTAGATTCTTTTAAACATTCTTTCCCCTCTTGTCCCTCCTAAGCTGTAAATTCCCCATTCTTCACACTCTCCCTTCATCCTTACTGTTTAAAAACAACATTATTACATCGTCTGGGATTTTTTTTCTCCAGAAGGTGCTGAATCCGGCTGGGTGCAATTCCACAGACATTAGTTAACCTCTAGTGCCTCACCGTCAGCCGACTCAGTGAGTGTCAGCAGGATTTCTCCTGTGGTCGGCATCACAGCCGTGTCCAATCCTGTCCTCAATTGACAGCTACACACTTCCCAGTTGAGGTCACTGTATCAGCAGCAAGTGCAGGAGCAGTGGCTGATTTTTACTCTTGATAGCCCAGTGGTACTGAGGACAATCATAGACCCTGAACTGCTGCCTTGTCAACTATCAGCACAGATTAAGGATAGAACTTGGGACCTTCCCAGTCAGTAGCGCAGAGTGTTCTAAAGTTTGGCGGGGGATGGGGTGGAGAAGAACAGAGTATTTTGAAAAAAGTGCTATTCCATCTTTAAAAGAAACCTTCGTCACACTGCAAAATTCTGAAGAGTTTCAACATTAACCAAGCAAGTCAAATGGATCATCAAAAAACAGTGAGACATTTTACAAAGGCTCAAGTCACTGAAACAGACAGGTTTACAATCACTGCACAGTACAGAAGGGAGCGACTGTTAATGGGAGCTCTGTGAGTGAAGTCTGCCGACACTCCAAGATAAACGGGTCTGTCCCTTTAACTATAAATAGGAAGAGAAAGGGGAGTCCCTGTCCCTTTAAATATCTGGCCCATTCCCCCAGGCAGTGGGAGGAGGAACAGCGCGCGGTCTCTTTACATCCTAACCCAGTTGGCCATGCGCAGGGACCCGCTCTGTGTCGGGGCAGGGCGGGGCCTTGGGAACCCACTCTATGTGCAGACTACTTACACTGAGACACCAAATCTAGGGACCACTTACATCGAGACACCAAATCCAGGGCCCACTTACACTGAGACACTAAATCTAGGGACCACTTACATCGAGACACCAAATCCAGGGCCCACTTACACTGAGACACTAAATCCAGGGACAACTTACATTGAGACACCAAATCCAGGGACACCTTACATTGAGACACCAAATCCATGGACCACTTATATTGTTCATGATGCGGAGATGCCGGTGTTCGACTGGGGTGGACAAAAATGAGAAGTCGCACAACACCAGGTTATAGTCTTAGCTGTACTCTGCTGTGTCTTTGATGTAATGCCTCCCTGATGGATTGTATCTCTGCAGACACATTGTTCTCTGTCTATATATACTTTGTCTTGGCTGTGCTCTTAGTGTGTCTTTGATGTAGGGAAAGATTTGAATACATTTTTTCTGTGTTTATATTGTGAATTCTGGGAGATTCTCTCACAGCTAATCTACCTGAGGAAGGAGCGACAGCTCCGAAAGCTTGCAATTTTAAATAAATCTGTTGGACTATAACCTGGTGTTGTGCGACTTCTCATTTTTATATATACTTTGTAACCGATTTGTATTCCCTCACTGTACCTGACAAAGGAGCAGAGCTCTGAAAGCTCATAATTTCAAATAAAACTGTTGGACTATAACCTGGTGTTGTGCGACTTCTCATTTTTGTCCACTTATATTGTGACACCAAATTAAAAATGATGTGTCTAGTGAAACTGATGTTGTCAATAGTTGTTTCTCTCCCTAACCCCTAATCCGACCCATTAATAGGAGCTCTGTTAGTCAAATCCTCTGACACTCCAAGACAAAGAAGACCGTCCCTTTAACTATAAATACGCAGTGAAAGGGGAGTCACTGTCCCTTTAAGTATCTGCCCCATTCCCCCAGGCAGCGAGAGGAGGAACAATGTGCAGTCTCTTTATATCCTGACCCAGCATGCACCGCCGGATGGGTTGCCTCATGTAGGAACCCGCTCTGTGTGGGGATAACTTACACTGAGATACCAAATCCAGAGACCATTTACACTGAAACACCAAATCCAGGGACCACTTACACTTTTACACTAATTCCAGAGAGTGCTTACACTGTGACACCAGATCCAGGGACAACTTACATTGAGACACCAAATGCGGGGACAACTTACATTGAGACACCAAATGCGGGGACCACTTACACTGTGACACCAAATCCAGGGCCCACTTACACTGAGAGACCAAATCCAGGGACCACTTACACTGAGACACCAAATCCAGGGACCACTTACTCTGAGAGACCAAATCCAGGGACCACTTACACTGAGACACCAAATCTAGGGACCACTTACACTGAGTGTATAAATGGGAATCAGAGAGCCTCAGTATGGGGACTGGTCATGGCGGTGAAACCAGCTCTAGTGAGGGCGGGTAATGGATGAAGATATGACGGTGGAATCAGATGGTTACTGGTGGGGCCTGGTGACAGGTTATTATCAGAAGCCCTTTTCAGGCAGGCCGATGATTGGATGTAACCAGAACAACACCTGGATCCGCCTGTTCTTGTCCCCAATTCTAATGACCCTGATGTCTTTTTCTGTGGCAAATGTAGAGATGTGAAAGAAGATAGGAAATCAGGCTCGGGCCAGAAAGAAGGTTCCTTGAATTAACAATTCATGAGGCTGTTTTCTGACTCATCTGCGTGAGGTTAAAACACCATGAAATGAAAGAGAACATGTCTAGTGACACTGGCGTTGTCAATAATGGTTACTATCCCTAATCACTGTCTCATAATCCTAACCCGAACACAAGCCCCTAAACCCTGACCAAGGATGATTGATCCATGGAGGAGCTAAAGACTTGATAAAGGAAGTATCAGAACAATTATCTTGCTTAAAGAAATAGTGCAAGGTATGTTAATAACAAGAGATTAAATCAAAGAGACCATCAAAATCAGCAATGACAATTGCAAAGATCAGAACATTTCAAAGGCGATCACATGCAGTATGTGTGGAGGAGTTTTTACTAAATCGAATCCAAAAAGGATTAAATGATACAGAAAATAACAGACTTCAAATCTCATGCAAGATAATTCTTTTAAGGGGCAGTTCAAAGGAATTTCAGATGAGTGAACTCTTTTGTATGGAACATAAACAAATAAACTGTAACTTCAAAAAAACATTAAATGAAACTGAACAATTAAATTAAAATTTGGTTGTCCGGGTGATGATGCACTCCAGTCCCTGCGGTGCCCATCAGTTGCGGAAGGCCTCGAGCGTGCCAGTGGACACCACGTGCTCCATCTCCAGGGCTTCAGATGAGTGTACTCTTTTTGATGTACACTAAACCAAATAAACTGTAACCAATAAACCATTAAATGAAACCTAACAAATTAAATTGAAATTGCGTTGGCCGGGGTAATGATGCACTCCAGTCCCCGCGGTGCCCACCGGTCGCGGAAGGCCTCAAGCGTGCCGGCAGACACCGCGTGCTCCGTCTCCAGGGCCACCTATGCGCGAACATGGCTGCGGAAGAGAGGCAGGCAGTTGGGTTGAACGACCGCTGCCTGGACCAGTTAATGGCCACTTTGGCCAGGCCATAAGATGAGTGTAAAGTGAGGCACTGCAGTTCAGTCTATGACACCCACAAGCCGATAACCACATAAGAGGTTAGTGTGCAAAATTAAAGCACATCGGATTGGGGGTAATATACTGGCATGGATTGAAAATTGGTTAACAGACAGGAAACAGAGAGTAGGAATAAATGGGTCTTTTTCGGGGTGGCAGGCGGTGACTAGTGAGGTATCGCAGGGATCAGTGCTTGGGCCCCAGCTATTCACAATATATATCAATGATTTGGAGGAGGGAACCAAATGTAATATTTCCAAGTTTGCTGACAACACGAAACTAGGTGGGATTGTGAGTTGTGAGGAGGATGCAAAGAGGCTTCAAGGCGATTTAGACAAGTTGAGTGAGTGGGCAAATACATGGCAGATGCAGTATAACGTGGATAAATGTGAAGTTATCCACTTCGGTAGGAAAAACAGAAAGGTAGAGTATTATTTAAATGGTGATAGATTGGGAAATGTTGATGTACAGAGGGACCCTGGTATCCTTGTACACCAGTCACTGAAAGCAAACATGCAAGTGCAGCAAGCAGTTAGGAAGGCAAATGGTATGTTGGCCTTCATTGCAAGAGGATTTGAGTAGAGGAGCAAGGATGTCTTACTACAGTGATACAGGGCCTTGGTGAGACCACACCTGGAGTACAGTGTGCAGTTTTGGTCTCCTTACCTAAGAAAGGATATACTTGCCATAGAGGGAGTGCAGCGAAGGTTCACCAGACTGATTCCTGGGATGGCAGGACTGGCGTATGAGGAGAGATTGGGTCAACTAGGCCTGTATTCACTAGAGTTAAGAAGAATGAGAGGGGATCTCATTGAAACGTATAAAATTCTGACAGGGCTAGACAGACTGGATGCAGGGAAGATGTTTCCCCTGGCTGGGGGTCTAGAACGAGGGGTCACAGTCTCAGGATACGGGGTTGGGCATTCAGGACTGAGATGAGGAGAAATTTCTTCACTCAGAGGGTGGTGAACCTATGGAATTCTCTACCACAGAAGGCTGTGGAGGCCAAGTCACTGAATATATTTAAGAAGGAGATAGATAGATTTCTAGACACAAAAGGCATCAAGGGGTATTGGGAGAGAGCGGGAATATGGTATTGAGATAGAGGATCAGCCATGATCATACTGAATGGCGAGCAGGCTCGAAGGTCCGAATGCCCTACTCCTGCTCCTATTTTTCTGTGATTTTTTAAGCCATTTACTCAAACTGAACAAGCTTCGGGATAGATGTGGTAGAAGGCGAACTAGGTGAGAAGTGATATAAGTTAGAGTAAGAAAGGGCCCAAAAATGGAACAGTCGGTAACAGAACAGAAGATTAGTCTCCTCTGACCATTCAGAAATCAAATATTCAATACACTGTGTGTTTGAAACAAAGCTGATTTATTCAATATTTATACAGAATATTAATCTCCACCCCAGCTATAGGGGTTACTAAGATCAGCAGAAACACACTCTAACTGCTAGAATGAAAATGGTTCAAATATTTTTATTCAAAAACAATAATACCTGTACAACTCATCAATTACATAGTAAATCCATTACATAGTAAATCCATTACATTCATCCATCACAGTAACAAATAAAGCCTTAAAAACAGCATTATAGTTAATATAAATGCAATGATTAATTTTACAAATAATCAATAATGTTTACAGTACAAATACCCTTAAACAATACCACACAACTTTTTAGATTTAAAATAATAAATCTCAAAGTTAACACCACATAAAACAAAAACCATTTCAACACCAGTGTACAAACACATAGCACCATCAATTAAATGCTACAGATAACATTTATTCCAATAAACCAAGAAAAAACCCGTTTTGCGCCAGTCCTACTGGCATTGTTCATTCGATCATTCGATCATTCATTCAATTGTTCGTTCGTTCATTCAAGCGTTCGTTCGTTCGTTCGATCGAGTGTAAGTTCCAATATGTATGTATGAGTGCGTGCGTGCATATCATTTGTCTAAGTGCGCGCCTGCGTGCATTCGATTATCATTCATTTGATCGTTCACCACGCGATCATTCGTTCGCTCGAGTGTAAGTTCCAATGTGCATGCTTGCGTTCGCTCGAATCGTTCATTCGACCACTACCCCATGAGGTCGTTCGTTTGATCGAGTGTAAGTTCCAATATGTATGTCTGAATGCGTGCGTGTGTATCAATTGTCTAAGTGCGTGCCTGCGTGCGTTCGCTCGAATCGTTCATTCTATCACTGCACAAGTGATCATTCGTTCGATCAAGTGTAAGTTCCAATATGCATGAATGCGTTCGTTCGAATCGTTCGTCCGTTCGTTCACTCGAGCGTCCGTTCGTTCAATAAATTACCAATATTAATTTACTTTATCTTTTCAAACACACCAACACTGGACAATAACCTCAAAGTAAATTCCTACATAACCACCAATACATCATCATGTGCAAATTTCCACAATCTTATCAGAAAATCAATTAACCTTCAAGTAAACTGCTTTCAAACAGAAAACCTGAAACCTTCCCAACAAAACAATTAAATACCAGTTCTACGCCAGTCCTATTGGCAATCCATTAACGAATATCATTTGATGTTGTTGAACCATGTAAAGTCATAGTCCTTGTCCACAGTCTTCAGCCCTTCCACGGAAAAAGAAGCCATCCACTTCCTGAAATCCCGTAAAAAAAGACCGAACACTCAAATCTTCTTCTGCTTGCTGTTATCACTCACAGGACCCAACCATCAAAGAATACTCATAATTCCTTACTGATATTACTTTGCTCTGTCTTTTAATTTCCTTTTATTTTCCGTCTTTTAACCATTCACATTTTCCATCTTGTAACCGCTCACGCGCCACATTACAGATGGAAACAGTTTGTCTCTCCTCCTCCAATATGGCGACGCATAAAGCGGTCCCATGACCAAGAAAAAAGCCCCACAGCTGCCGCCAGGCAGAGCAGATGCTGGGCCGCTGGAACTCATTCAGGCCCGAAACCATTCTGCAACTTTCAGAACCAGTGCAGCAATGCTCAACAACCACGTCTCCCGACTCCACCTCTGCCGACCAGCCGACCCGCCCTGGGCCCCCCGCCTGGGGTTCTCCGTGCTGGGCCTCCCGCCCAGGCCACTCTCCTCCGGGTCTTCCACCTTGAGCCTTCTGCACCGGGCCCTCCGCACCGGCATTCCCCGCAAGCAGCCGGGGTGTGGAGCTCACCCGTTCACACAGCACCAAGCTGAGCTGAGAATCTTGCAGCCTGGGCTTCGATTTTGTCATTGGGGCGGGCTGGGCATGAACATGGTTCAGTGCTCAATGGATTCCAGTAAATCCTTTTCCATTCACGAATGCGGCCGTTCAATGGCGGAGCTATTACCCAGCATTCCCCGCGGGGGAGAATGTGCCGCACCCGGACTACAGGAGCCCAGTGTGCAGGCCCAGGACCGCCTGGGTTTGGAGCATGCGCGGAGCGTGTCATCGCGGAAGACGTTGGCTGCGGAAGACGTTGGGTGCGGAACAGGTCCGGATAAATTACTGAAAAGCCGACAGAGGGAGCGGAGTAATGGACCGGCGGCGAGCGGGGAGGCTTCATAAACAACTGGTGCAGCCCGCAAGCCCCGAATAATAACCTGAAGGTCCCGCGTTTGCAGCTTCGGGGCTTCACCCGGTCACAGGCCCAGGACAACGGCTGCCATCTTGATTCAGTGAGTAGCAAAGCGCATGCGCGGTCATCTTGTGAGGAACAAAGAGTGGGCGGGGCTTCAGTGTCTGTTCCCAACCGGGTCCGAGTGCCCGGGAGAGTAAATCATTCACTCAGTTATTAGATTCAGACCCTCCACACTTCGGATTTCTCACCATCTCTCCTAAAGGCGCTGGTAAAAGCAGAGCATACGGTTTACATCCCACACAATTGTAACAGAAGAGCCCCAGATCTGAGCCCCCCTTGTACAATCCCAGGATAGGAATCCCCATGTAAAGTCCCAGGGTTGGAATCCCCATGTACTGTCCCAGGGTTGGAATCCCCATGGACAGTCCCAGGGTCGGAATCCCCATGTACCGTCCCAGGGTTGGAATCCCCATGTACAGTCCCAGAGTTAGAATCCCCATGTACAGTCCCAGGGCTGGAATCCCCATGTACAGTCCCAGGGTCGGAATCCCCATGTACAGTCCCAGGGTTAGAATCCCCATGTACAGTCCCAGGGTTAGAATCCCCATGTACAGTCCCAGGGTTGGAATCCCCATGTACAGTCCCAGGGTTAGAATCCCCATGTACAGTCCCAGGGTTAGAATCCCCATGTACAGTCCCAGGGTTAGAATCCCCATGTACAGTCCCAGGGTTGGAATCCCCATGTACAGTCCCAGGTTTGGAATCCCCATGTACAGTCCCAGGGTTAGAATCCCCATGTACAGTCCCAGGGTTAGAATCCCCATGTACAGACCCAGGGTAGGAATCCCCATGTACAGTCCCAGGGTTGGAATCCCCATGTACAGTCCCAGGGTTGGAATCCCCATGTCCAGTCCCAGGGTTAGAATCCCCATGTACAGTCCCAGGGTTAGAATCCCCATGTACAGTCCCAGGGTTAGAATCCCCATGTACAGTCCCAGGGTTGGAATCCCCATGTACAGTCCCAGGGTTAGAATCCCCATGTACAGTCCCAGGGTTAGAATCCCCATGTACAGTCCCAGGGTTAGAATCCCCATGTACAGTCCCAGGGTTGGAATCCCCATGTACAGTCCCAGGTTTGGAATCCCCATGTACAGTCCCAGGGTTAGAATCCCCATGTACAGTCCCAGGGTTAGAATCCCCATGTACAGACCCAGGGTAGGAATCCCCATGTACAGTCCCAGGGTTGGAATCCCCATGTACAGTCCCAGGGTTGGAATCCCCATGTCCAGTCCCAGGGTTAGAATCCCCATGTACAGTCGCAGGGTTAGAATCCCCATGTTCAGTCCCAGGGTTAGAATCCCCATGTACAGTCCCAGGGTTGGAACCCTCAGCAACACCAAGTGCGGGTCTCAGGCCCCGAGTCAGAGCCGCCAGGCCCGGGCAACACCGAGTAGGAACGGCGATATATGCCAAAGTCAGGATAGTGTGTGACTTGGAGAGGAACTGGAAGGTGATGGTGTTCCCATGCATCTGCTGCCCTTGTCCTTCTAGGTGGTGGAGGTCGCGTGTTTGGGAGGTGCTGTCAAAGTTCTAGTCGAGTTGCAGATGTATAAAGTCACTCTACTTCACTCCTCCCCCTCCTACCTCACTCTCTCTCCTCCCATAGAGACCAGAGTCTTGTGTCGGCCCAGACCGGGTGGCGGGTTCCCTTCCAAGAAGGACATTAGTGAACCAGTTGGTTTTTTACAACAATCCGGCAGCTTTCATGGTCACTTTTTTCTAGTGCCGGCCCCACAAATTCCCAGATTCATTCAGCTCAATTTCACAACCTGCCTTTGTGTTTTTGTGGGTTCTCCCTCACCCTCCCTTTTTCCTGTTTTAAATTCATTTTGCAGGGTGCTAGAAGGGGAGGATTTGCAGACGGGAAATCAAAGCAAACATCACTTTAAGATCTGACAGAGTCACTCGATTCATCAGGACCTTTGAGCATGGAAGCAGAAAGCACTGTTCAGAGCGGGGAGAAACCGTACACGTGTTCTGTGTGTGGACGAGGCTTCAGACGATCCTCTGGCCTGTCGAGTCACAAGCGCAGTCACACCAGGGAGAGGCCGTTCACCTGCACTGAGTGTGGGAAGGGATTCACATGTTCATCCAGCCTGCTGACACACCAGCGAGTTCACACTGGGGAGAGACCTTTTAAATGTCAGATCTGCGGGAAGTGCTATAAAAGTTCCGGGGAACTGACGTGCCATCAACATGTTCACGCTGACGAGAGACTGTTCAGGTGCTCTCACTGCGGGACTGGGTTCAGGCGATCATCTCACCTTACTGTACACCAGCGCACACACACCGGGGAGAGGCCATTCACCTGCTCTGAGTGTGGGAAGGGATTCACTCGTTCATCCAGCCTGCTGAAACACCAGCGAGTTCACACTGGGGAGAGGCCGTTCACCTGCTCCGAATGTGGGAAGGGATTCACGTGTTCATCTGACTTTCTGAAACACCAGCGAGTTCACACTGTGGAGAGACCTTCACCTGCTCTGACTGGAAAGGGATTCACTCAGTCATCCACCCTCCTGACACATCAGCGAGTTCACACTGGGGAGAGACCGTTCACCTGCTCTGAGTGTGGGAAGGGATTCACTCAGTCATCTGACTTGGTGAAACACCAGCGAGTTCACACTGGGGAGAGGCCGTTCACCTGCTCCGAGTGCGGGAAGGGATTCACGTGTTCATGCCACCTGCTTATACACCAGCGACTTCACACTGGGGAGAGGCCGTTCACCTGCTCTGAGTGTGGGAAGGGATTCAGGTGTTCTTCCCACCTACTGACACACCAGCGAGTTTACACTGGGGAGAGACCGTTCATCTGCTCTGAGTGTGGGAAGGGATTCACTCAGTCATCCGACTTGGTGAAACACCAGCGAGTTCACACTGGGGAGAGACCGTTCACCTGCTCTGAGTGTGGGAAGGGATTCACTCAGTCATCCCACCTGCTGACACACCAGCGAGTTCACACTGGGGAAAGACCGTTTCCCTGCTCCGTGTGTGGGAAGGGATTCACTCGGTCATCCACCCTGCTGACACACCAGCGAGTTCACACTGGGGAGAGGCCGTTCACCTGCTCCGAGTGTGGGAAGGGATTCACTCAGTCATCCCACCTGCTGACACACCAGCGAGTTCACACTGGGGACAGACCGTTCACCTGCTCCGTGTGTGGGAAGGGATTCACTCAGTCATCCACCCTGCTGAGACACCAGCTGTCAAACTGCGATCTGTTCCTGACTGAAAGTGAAACGGCAGGGTTAAGTATCCAGTCTACAAATGACTGGTAATTATTCTATGAAGGTTTAACGTGTTCAGAGAATCATAGAATGGTTACAGCACTGAAGGTGGCCATTCGGCCCGTTGAGCCCGTGCCAGCTCTCTGCAAGAACACTTCAGCTAGTCCCACTCCCCCACCCTTCCCTCGTAGCCCTGCAAATTTTTGTTCTTCAGATACTCATCCAATTCCCTTTTGAAAGCCACGATTGAATCTGCCTCCACCACCCTTTCAGGCCGTGCATTCCCGATCCTAACCACTCACTGCGTAAAAAGTTTTTCCCCATATCACCTTTGATTCTTCTGCCAATCACCTTAAATCTGTGTCCTCTGGATCTCGACCCTTCCGCCAATGGGAACAGTTTCTCTCTATCTACTCTGTCCAGACCCCTCATGATTTTGAACACCTCTATCAAATCTACTCTCAACCTTCTCTGCTCTAAGGAGAACAACCCCAGCTTCTGCAGTCTATCCACGTAACTGAAGTCCCTCATCCCTGGAACCATTCTTGTAAATCTTTTCTGCACCCTCACTCAACCTTCACATCCTTCCTAAAGTGCGGTGCCCAGAATTGGACACAATATTGCAGTTGTGGCCGAACCAGTGTTTTATAAAGGTTCATCATAACTTCCTTGCTTTTGTACTCTATGCCTCTATTTATAAAGCCCAGGATCCCGTCAACTTTTTGAACCGCTCTCTCAACCTGCCCTGCCACCTTCAACGATTTGTGCACATAAACCCCCAGGTCTCTCTGTTCATGCACCCCCTGTAGGATTCTACCCTTTAGTTTATATTGCCTCTCCTCGTTCTTCCTACCAAAATGTATCACTTCACATTTTTCTGTGTTAAATTTCATCTGCCACGTGTCCGTCCATTCCACCAGCCTGTCTATGTCCTCTTGAAGTCTATCACTATCCTGCTCACTGTTCACTATACTTCCAAGTTTTGTGTCATCTGCAAATTTTGAAATTGTGCCCTGTAAACCCACGTCCAAGTCATTAATATATATCAAGAAAAGCAGTGAGCCTAGTACCGACCCCTGGGGAACACCTTCCTCCAGTCCGAAAAACAACCGTTCACCACTACTCTCTGTTTCCTGTCACTTAGCCAATTTCGTATCCATGCTGCCACTGTCCCTTTTATTCCATGGGTTTCAACTTTGCTGGCTAGCCTATTATGTGGCACTTTATCAAACGCCTTTTGGAAGTCCATGTACACCACATCTACCTCATTACCCTCATCAACTGTTTCTGTTACCTCATCAAACAACTCAATCAAGTTAGTTAAACACGATTTGCCTTTGACAAATCCGTGCTGGCTTTCCTTAATTAATCCACACTTTTCCAAGTGACTGTTAATTTTGTCCCGGATTATCATTTCTAAAAGATTCCCCACCATCGAGGTTAAACTGACTGGCCTGTAGTTGCTGGGTTTATCCTTACACCCTTTTTTGAACAAGGGTGTAACATTTGCAATTCTCCAGTCCTCTGGCACCACTCCCGTATCCAAGGAGGATTGGAAGATTATGGCCAGTACCTCTGCAATTTTCACCCTTACCTTCTTCAGCATCCTGGGATGCATCCCATCTGGTCCTGGTGACTTATCTACTTTAAGTACAGCCAGCCTTTCTAGTACCTCCTCTTTATCAATTTTTCTCCTATCCAGTATCTCAACTACCTCCTGTTTCACTGTGACTTTGGGAATATCTTCTTCCTTGGTAAAGACAGATGTAAAGTACTCATTTAGTACCTCAGCCATGTCATCTGCCTCCATGCATAGGTCTCCTTTTGGTCCTAATCAGCCCCACCCCTCCTCTTACTACCCGTTTATTATTTCTATGCTATAGAAGACTTTTGGATTTCCTTTTATGTTAGCTGCCAGTCCATTCTCATACTCTCTCTGCCCCTCTTATTTCCTTTTTCACTTCTCCTCTGAACGTTCTATATTCAGCCTGGTTCTTGCTTGTATTCTCAATCTGACATCTGTCATACTCCCCCTTTTTTCTGCTTCATCTGACTCCCTGTCTCTTTCATCATCCAGGGAGCTGTGTCTTTGAGTGCCCTACCTTTCCCCCTGGTGGGAATGTACATCGACTGGACCCGAACCATCTCTTTAAAGGCAGCCCATTGTTCCAGGACAGTTTGACCTGCCAATCTTTGATTCCAATTTACCCGGGCCAGATCCCTTCTCAACCCACTGAAACTGGCCCTCCTCCAATTCAGGATTTTTACTCCAGATTGCTCCTTGTGCTTTTCCATAGCTCATCTAAACCTTATGATACTATGATCACTCTTCCCTAAATGTTCCCCTCCTGACACTTGCTCCACTTGACCCATCTCATTCTCCAGAACCTGATCCAGCAATGCCTTGTTCCTCATTGGGCCGGAAACGTACTGATCAAGAAAGCTCTCCTGAACACACTTCAGAAATTCTTCCTCCACTCTGCCCTTTACACTATTACTATCCCAGTCTATATTAGGATAGTTGAAGTCCCCCATTATTACTACTCTGTAGTTCTTGCACCTCTCTGTAATTTCCCTGCCAATTTGCTCCTCTATATCCTTCCCACTAGTTGGTGACCTATAGAATAAACCTAGTAGTGTAATGGCACCTCTATTGTTTCTTAACTCTAACCAGATAGATTCTGTCCTTGACCCCTCCAGGACATCTTCTCTCTTATACCTTGTAGAATCATAGAGTCATAACGGCACAGAATGAGGTCATTTGGCCCATCGAGTCCGTGCCGGCTCTCTGTTTAGCAATCCAGTCAGTCCCATTCCCCCGCTCTATCCCCGTAACCCTGCAAGTTTATTTCCCTCAAGTGCCGATCCAGTCTCCCCTTGAAAACATTGAGTGTTTCCGCTTCCACTACTTCTGTCGGCAGCGAGTTCCAGGTCCTCACCACTCGCTGCGTAAAAAAGTTTTTCCTCACATCCCCCCTGTATCTCTTGCCCTAAACCTTAAATCTGTGTCCCCTAGTCCTTGTACCATCAACTAGTGGGAACAGCCTTTCCCCGTCAAGCCTATCCAAACCCGTCATAATCTTGTACACCTCCATCAAATCACCCCTCAACCTCCTTTGCTCTCATGAAAACAAATCCAGCTTCTCCAACCTGTCCTTGTAGCTAAGATCCCCCATCCCTGGAACCATTCTGGTAAATCTCCTCTGCACCCTCTCAAGGGCCTTCACATCCTTCCTGAGGTGTGGTGACCAGAACTGGACGCAATACTTCAGTTGATGCCTAACCAGTGCTTTATAAAGGTTGAGCATAACTTCTCTACTTTTGTACTCAATACCTCTATTTATGAAGCCCAAGATCCCATATGCTTTGTTAACCACTCTTTCAATATGTCCCGCCACCTTCAGGGACCTATGCACATTAACTCCCAGGTCCTCTGTCCCTGCACACTCTTTAAAACTGTGCCATTAAGTGTATATTGCCTCTCCCTGTTCCTTCTGCCAAAACTCATCACCTCACACTTCTCTGTATTAAATTCCATCTGCCACTTGTCTGCCCGTTCTGCTAGCCTTTCTATGTCCTGTTGCAGTCGATTGATATCAACATCACTGTTTGCCACACCCCCAAGTTTGGTGTCATTGGCAAATTTAGAAATTCTACTCTGTATTCCAATATCCAGGTCATTTATATATATCAAAAAAAGCAGTTGCCCCAGCAGTGACCCTTGGGGAACACCACTGTCCACCATCCTCTAGTCTGAAAAACAGCCATTTACCACAACTCGCTGTTTTCTGTCCTTAAGCCAATTCCTTATCCAAGCTGCCACTGACCCACCTATTTCATGAGCCTCAATTTTGTTAACCAGCCTTCTATGTAGTACTTTGTCAAACGCCTTCCTAAAATCCATGCAGACAACATCCATTGCATTCCCTTCATCAATCCCTGTAACTTCATAAAAAAATTCAAGTAGATTAGGAAAACATGATCTGCCTTTTACAAATCCGTGTTGGCTCTCCTTAATTAGCTTAAACCTCTCCAAGTGCCCGTTATATCCAGGAATATTTAGGACCCAATCCTGCCCTTTTTTGAGCCAGGTCTCCGTTATCGCCACGACACCATATTTCCATGTGGCTATCTGCGCCTGCAACTCACCAACCTTATTTACCACGCTTCGTGCGTTTACACACATGCACTGTAAACCTATCTTAGACCTTCTTGTATTCTCTCTTAGTCTGATCCCATCTATTACCTTACTCTGTCTTACTATAATGCTATCTGCCTCTCCCAATCCTTTGTTTCTCCTTTCTAATGCTACATCCTGGTGCCCATCCCCCTGCCAAATTAATTGAAACCCTCCCCAACAGCACTAACTTCTCGACTCTCCAGCCAGGGGGAAAAAACCTCTCAATCCCCCCTCAGAATCTTATGTTTCAATGAGATCACCTCTCATTCTTCTAAATTCCAGAGAGTATAGGCCCAATCTACTCAATCGCTCCTCATAGGACAAGCCTCTCATCCCAGGGATCAATCTAGTGAACCTTCGTTGCACCGCCTCTAAGGCATGTATGTCCTTCCTCAGATGAGACAAAAGCTCCAGGTGTGGTCTCACCAAGGCCCTGTACAATTGTAGCAAGACTTCCTCACTCTTGTATTCCAACACCCTTGCAATAGAGGCCAACATGCCATTTGCCTTCCTAATTGCTTGCTGTACCTTCATGCTATCTTTATGTGTTTCCTGTACGAGGACACCTAAATCTCTCTGAACTCCAACATTTAATAGTTTCTCACCGTATAAAAAATATTCTGTTTTTCTATAGTTCCGACCAAAGTGAATAACTTCACTTTTCCCCACATTATACTGCATCTGCCACCTTATTGCCCACTCACTTAACCTGTCTATATACCTTTGCAGTCTCTTTAGAATCATAGAGTTATACAGCACAGAAAGAGGCCCTTCGGCCCATCGTGTCCGCGCCGGCCATCAAGCCCTGTCTATTCTAATCCCAGTTTCCAGCACTTGGTCCGTAGCCTTGTATGCTATGGCGTTTCAAGTGCTCATCTAAATGCTTCTTGAATGTTGTGAGGGTTCCTGCCTCTACCAGCCTTTCAGGCAGTGAGTTCCAGATTCCAACCACCCTCTGGGTGAAAAAGTTTTTTCTCAAATCCCCTCTAAACCTCCTGCCCCTTACCTTGAAACTATGACCCCTGGTTATTGACCCCTCTACTAAGGGGAATAGTTCCTTTCTATCTATCCTATCAATGCCCCTCATAATTTTGTGCACCTCAATCAGATCCCCCCCTCAGCCTTCTCTGCTCTAAGGAAAACAACCCCAGCCTGTCCAGTCTCTCTGCATAGCTGAAGCGCTCCAGCCCAGATAACATCCTGGTGAATCTCCTCTGCACCCTCTCCAATACAATCACATCCTTCCTATAGTGTGGCGACCAGAACTGCACACAGTATTCCAGCTGTGGCCTAACTAGCGTTTTGCTTTGTGTTCTCCTCACAGCTTATTATCCCTCCTAGCTTTGTGTCGTCAACAAACTTGGATACATTACACTCGGTCCCTTCATCAGAGTCATTGATACAGATTGTAAATAGCTGAGGCCCAAGCACTGATCCTTGCAGCACCCCACTAGTTACAGCCTGCCAAACGGAAAATGACCCATTTATCCCCACTCCCTGATTTCTGCCCGTTAACCAAGCCTCTATCCATGCTAATATATTAACCCTAACCCCATGAGCCCATATCTTGCGTAGCAACCTTTTATGTGGCACCTTATCGAATGCCTTTTGGAAATCCAAATATACTACCTCCACTGGTTCCCCTTTATCTACCCTGCAAGTTACATTCTCAAAAAACTCTAATTAATTTGTTAAACATGATTGACCTTATAAAACCATGTGACTCTGCCTAATCATTTTATTATTTTCTCAGTGTCCTGTTACCACTTCCTTAACATTGGATTCCAGCATTTTCCCGACAACTGATGTCAGGCTAACTGGCCTGTAGTTCCCTGTTTTCTCTCTCCCTCCTTTCTTGAATAGCGGTGTTACATTTGCTACCTTCCAATCCGCTGGAGCTGTTCTAGAATCTGGGGAATTTTGGAAGATCACAACCAATGCATCCACTATCTCTGCAGCCACCTCTTTTAGAACCCTAGGATGTAGGCCGTCAGGTCATTGGGATTTGTCGGCTTTTAGTCCCATTAGTTTCTCAAGTAATTTTTCTCTACTGATATTAATTACTTTAAGTTCCTCACTCTTATTAGCCCCTTGGTTCCCCACTATTTTGGGTCTGCTTTTTGTGTCTTCTACTATGAAGTCAGAGATACTTTAACACACAGAGTTTGTCACTAATTAGTACAAAGTGCAGGGCACTATTGCTCACCTTCAGTCCTGTCCCTCAATCCCAGCTCATCTCTGGGGGATGTTACAAGTTTCACCCCGTCCTTTCAACACATATATTAATAAAAATATTTGAACCATGTTAATTCTAGCAGTTAGAGTCTGTTTCTGCTGATCTTAATAACCCCCTATACCTGGGCTGGAGATTACATTATATTCTGTATAAATATTGAATAAAATCAGCTTTGTTTCAAACACAGTGTATTCAATAACAACAGAAAATGCTGAAAATACTCAGCAGATCAGGCAGCATCCGTGAGAGAGAAAACAGAGTTTGCATTTCAGATCTGTGACCCTTCGTCAGAACTGGAAAAATTTAGAGATGTACAGCCCCTCTCCTCCCCAAGGTACCTTCCCGTGCAAGCGCAGGAGATGCAAGACCTGCCCTTTTACCTCCTCCCTTCCCACTGTCCAGGGCCACAAACACCCCTTCCAGGTGAAACAGCGATTTACATGTACTTCTTGCAATTTAGTATACTGTATTCGCTGCTCACGATGTGATCTCCTCTACACTAGGGAGACCAAACGCAGATTGGGGTCACCCTTACGGAACACTTCTGTTCAGTCCGTAAGGGTGACCCCGAGCTTCCGGTCGCCTGTCACTTTAATTCTCCGCTCCACTCCCACTCTGACCTCTCCGTCCTCGGCCTCTTACACTGTTCCAAAGAAGCTCAACGTAAGCTCGAGGAACAGCACCTCATCTTTTGTTTAGACACATTACAGCCTTCTGGACTCAGCATTGAGTTCAACAATTTCAGACTATAACACCGGCCCCTATTTTTTCAGGCGTTGATGATTCTGCCATCCCCACTTGCAACATTTAACCACTCCTGCCTTCCACCCAATCACAGACCGTCCCTTTTGTTCTTTCCTCCCCATCCCCTTTCTCTGCCTCTGCACCTGCTTAAAATCTGTTACATCTCGAACTTTTCCAGTTCTGACGAAGGGTCACAGACCTGAAATGTTAACTCTGTTTCTCTCTCCATGGATGCTGCCTGACCTACTGAGTATTTCCAGCATTTCCTGTCATTATTTCAGATTTCCAGCATCCGCAGTATTTTGCTATTGTACAGTGTATTGAATATTTGTTTTCTCTGTGATAAGAGGAGACACATTGATGTTCTGTTACTGACTGTTCCATTTTGGGGCATTTCTTACTCTAGATTATAACGATTCTCACCTCGTTCACTTTCTACCACATCTAACCCCAAGCTTGTTCCGTTTGAGTACATGGCTTGTGGGTGTCATAGACTGAACTGCAGTGTCCACCCCTCTATAGAACTATCCTGCATAAGACTTGAAATCCGTTATTTTCTGTATCATTTAACTCTTTTTGGATCCGATTTAGTAAAAACTCCTTCACACATATTGCTTGTGATCGCCTTTGAAATGTTCTGATCTTTGTAATTATCATTGCTGATTTTGATGGTCTCTTTGATTTAATCTCTTGTTACTAACATACATTGCACTATTTCTTTATTCGAGATAATTGTTTCAAATACTTCCTTTATCAGGTCTTTAGCTGCTCCATTGATCCCTGTCAGTAATCCTTGGTTAGGGTTTAGGGGCTGGGGTTCGGGTTAGGATGTTAGGCTATGAGACAGTGATTAGGGATAGAAACCACTATTGACAACGCCAGTGTCACTAGACATGTACTCTTTCATTTCATGGTGTTTTAACCTCATGCATGATGAGCCGGAAAACGTCATGAATTGTTCATTCAAGGAACCATCTTTCTGGCCCGAGCCTGATTTCCTCCCTTCTTTCACATCTCTACATTTGACACAGAAAAAGACATCAGGGTCATTAGACTTTGGGACAGGAACAGGCGGATCCAGATGTTGTTCTGGTTACATCCAATCATTGGCCTGCCTGAAAAGGGCTTCTGACAATAACCTGTCACCAGGCCCCACCAGTCGCCATCTGATTCCATCATCATATCTTCATCCATTACCCACCTTTCACCCTCACAGGAGCTGATTTCACCACCATGACTTTTCCCCATACTGAGGCTTTCTGATTCACATTTTATAGACTCAGTGTAAATGGTCCCTGGACTTGGTGTCACATTGTAAGTGGTCCCTGGATTTGGTGTCTCAGTGTAAGTGGTCCCTGGATTTGGTGTCTCAGTGTAAGTGGTCCCTGGATTTGGTGTCTCAGTGTAAGTGGTCCCTGGATTTGGTGTCTCAGTGTAACTGTTCCCTGGATTTGGTGTCACACTGTAAGTTGTCCCTAGATTTGGTGTCTCGGTGTAAGTAGTCATTCATAGAGCGGGTTCCCCAGGCCCCGCCCCCACAGAGCGGGTTACCCAGGCCCCGCCCCCACACAGAGCAGGTTCCCGCTGGGTCAGGATATAAACCCAAAAGCTTGTGATTTCAAATAAAGCTGTTGGACTATAACCTGGTGTTGATCTTTTTGGTTGGACAAATCAGGTTGGACAAATCAAAATTTACTGTAAATCAATTAAAACTTTAAATGAAACTTAACAAATCAAATCAAAATTTGGAAGTCCGGGGTGACGATGCACTCCAGTCCCCGCGGCGCCCACCGGTCGCGGAAAAACTCAAGCGTGCCGGCGGACACCGCGTGCTCCATCTCCAGGGCCACCCGGGCGCGAACATGGCCGCGGAAGAGAGGCAGGCAATCGGGCCGAACGACCCCCTCGACCGCCCGCTGCCTGGACCAATTAATGGCTTTCTTGGCCAGGCCCAGGAGCAGTCCTACGAGGAGGTCCTCCGACCTACCCGCTCCCCTCCGCACCGGGTGACCGTAGATCAGGAGCGTGGGGCTGAAGTGCAACCAGAAATTGAGGAGCAGCCCCTTCAAATAATGAAAGAGGGGCTGCAACCTCTCACACTCAATATAAATGTGATAGACGGACTCCTCTAGGCCGCAGAAATGACAAGCAGCCTGGGAGTCCGTAAACCTACTTAAAATCCTATTGCACGGGACTGCTCCGTGCAACACCCTCCAGGCCAAGTCCCCAATAGAACAAGGGAAGACTCCCGCGTAGAGAGCCTTCCAATGGGGACCTTCGCCTCCGCCGGACGGCAGGATGGTATGCCAAGGCGTGTCCGGACGGCAGATGAAGATGGCAAAGTGGAGAGTGTGCAGGAGCAGCCCGTACAGGAAACGCCTCCGTGCGGATTGAAAGGGCACGGAGGGCATTTCTCCGAGAAGGCTCAAGTGGTGAGGCGGCGGCTCCCGAGGGAGGATTCGGGGCCGGGCGCCGATAAGGAATTCCGTCCGAACGGGGGTCAGTTCGGACGGGATCGCCCCACGTGCTTGAGCCTCCTCGACACACCTAGTGGAGACGGGGCCCAGTGCCACTTTTAGCGACTCGATGGCTTTGACCGCGAGCCGGACGTTGACCCAAGACATGCGCCTCGCCAACTCCTCCGGCGCCATCCAGCCCGCTCCTCCGCCATCGAGCAGGTCCCCGACTCTGGTCACCTTACCGGGCACAGCCCTGCCCTCCGCCAGCCAGCCGAACCCGCGGTCGTGGAGGTGCGGATTCCTGAACAGCGGCTCCCGAAGGACGGCCGCCGCTCCTGACGGGGGAGAACTGCGCTCGGAGGCGACGCTGTTCCAAACCCATAGCAGTTCCTGGTAGAAGACAGGCAGCTCCCGCAGGCTGGCACGCGTGCCACCCACTCTCACAAACAGGAGCTGCGTGTCGTAATTGAGGCCGTGCAGCTGGCGGAAGAAATACGTCGCCAGCGCACGCCACCTAGGAGGATTCTCCACGTACAGGTATCTCTGCAGCGTCTGAAGACGGAAAGTCGCCGCCTGGGTGCGAAGGCACACCAGCGCCTGACCGCCCTCCCTAAGCGGGAGACTCAAAACCGCGGCAGAGACCCAGTGCTTCCTTTTGTCCCAGAAGAAGTCGACGAGCTTCTTCTGCATCTTGGCGACAAACGCAGGGGGAGGGATCAAAGTGACCAACCGGTACCACAACATGGCGGCCACCAGCTGGTTTATGACCAGCGCTCGACCCCTGTAGGACAACACTCGGAGCAATCCTGTCCAGCGCCCTAGGCGAGCGGTGACTTTGGCCTCCAGCTCTTGCCAGTTCGCCGGCCAGGCGTCCTCGGCCGGGCTGAGGTAGACTCCCAGGTAGAGGAGGTGCGTGGTGCTCCAGGCGAAAGGCCCGAACTCCTCCGGCAGGGAGTCCACCCGCCATGGGCCCACCAGGAGTCCAGAACATTTCTCCCAGTTGATCTTGGCGGAGGATGCGTCCGAGTAAATCTGCTGGCATTCTCGCATCCTCCGCAAGTCGACGGGATCCGTGACCGCGAGGAGCACGTCATCGGCGTAAGCCGAGAGGACCACCTCCACGCCCGGCCCTTGCAGAGCCAGTCCCGTCAACCTCTTCCGCAAGAGGCGCAGGAAAGGCTCCACGCAAACGGCGTATAACTGACCGGACATGGGGCATCCCTGACGCACCCCCCTCCCGAAGCGAAGGGGCGCCGTCAAAGACCCGTTAACTTTAATGAGACACTCCGCGGCGGCGTACAGAAGTCGATCCGGGCGACGAAATGCGTCCCGAACCCGAATGCGCGCAGAGTCCCGAAAAGATACTCGTGATCCACCCTGTCGAACGCCTTCTCCTGATCCAGGGAAAGGAAGGCGACCGACAGACCAGCCCTCTGGGAATGGTGGACCAGGTCCCGGACCAGATGGATGTTATCGTGGATACTCCGGCCCGGGACCGTGTAGGACTGGTCGGGGTGGATCATGCGGGCCAGCACGGTGCCAAGGCGAGCAGACATAGCCCTGGCGAAAATTTTGTAGTCCGTGCTGAGGAGGGAGACCGGGCGCCAGTTCTTAAGTAGGCGGAGATCGCCCTTCTTGGGCAGCAGGACGATGACCGCCCTGCGCCAAGAGAGGGGCATCTCCCCGGTCGCCAGACTTTCCCCCAGGACCCGCGCGTAGTCGTCCCCCAAGACGTCCCAGAACGCCCTGTGGAACTCCACGGTCAGCCCGTCCAGCCCCGGGGACTTGCCCCTCGAGAGCTGGCGCAGGGCGCCGGTCAGCTCCGCCAGGCTTAGCGGAGCTTCTAAATTCTCGGCGCCCTCCGGGCCGACCTTCGGCAGGTCCTCCCACAAAACTCTGCGCGAATCCTCGCTGGACGGATCCGAAGAGAACAGAGCCCCGTAATAGGCCCGGGCCTCCGCGCTGATGCCCTCCGGATCCGAGACCAGAGATCCGTCGTCGGCCAGCAGCCCCAAGAGCTGCTTACGGACCCCCCGTCTTTTTTCCAGCGAGTAGAAGAAGGGGGAGCCGCGGTCCAGGTCCCGCAGGAACTGGATCCGCGACCTCACGTACGCGCCTCGGGACCCGACCAGCTGCAGGTCCTTCAGCGCGCCCTTCTTCTCTTCGTACACCTTCCGCAGGGCCGGGTCCTCGACGACTTGACCGAGACGGGACTCCAGGTCGAGCACTTCTTTCTCCAATCGCCCGACCCGGGCCTCCCGCCTCTTGGTCGACCCCTTCGCGTACTCCTGACAGAAGACGCGGACGTGAGCCTTGCCCACGTCCCACCATAGCCTCAAGGAGGGGAAGCCTCCCCGCTTCCTTCTCCAGTCGGCCCAGAACCGGCGAAACGAATCCCGGAACCGCGCGTCCTCCAGCAGCAGGTTGTTAAAATGCCAGTACGCGGACCCCCCCCGCGCGCGCAGCGGAGCGAGCTCCGCCCACACCAGGTGGTGGTCCGTGCACGGCACCGGCCGCATGGAAGCCGCCGGAACGCAGGAGACGTACGCCCGGGAAATGTAAAGGCGGTCGATTCTGGACCTTCCTCCTCCAGACCTCACGCTCGTGAAGGCGCTGGAGTCGGGATGGAGATTTCGCCAGACGTCCACCAAGTCGAAGGACCCGACCAGGTCCCGCAACTTCTCCATCGCCGCCGGGCTTCGCGGGGGACCCGACCGGTCCCGCGCCTCGAGGGTACAATTGAAATCCCCCCCGAGGATGACGCACTCGCCCACGTCGATGGAGCCCAGAAGAGCGGACACTTCTCCGAAGAAGCGCACTTGCTGCGCACCGGTCCGGGGGGCGTACACGTTCACTAAATGGAGCGGCACGCCTCCCAGGCGAACAGTGACCTGGAGCAAGCGGCCCGGCACGTGCTCCTTGACCCTCAAGATCTCCGGCTGAAAATGCGGGGCCAGCAAGACAGCCACCCCGCAGGAATTGTTGGAGAGGTGACTCATGCTGACCCCTCCTTGCCACTCCAGGAGCCACGTGGCCTCGTCTCCCGGAACGGTGTGGGTTTCTTGCAGGAAGCACACCGCATATTTCCCGTCCCGAAGGACCGAGAAGTTATTGAATCTACGGCGCGCCTCCCTGCTGCCGTTGATGTTGAGGCTGGCTATGGTTATCTTCATCTCAGAAGCATAGTGCAACCTCTACCTAACGGAGGGGAGGGAGGGCGGTCACTGACGACCGCCACTCCCTCAGCAGCCCAGTGTGGAAACTCTTGAGCCGACGCAGCTCGAGCCGGCCAACGTCCTTGTCCGCGCCCATGATTTTAACGGCGGCGCGGACGGACACGACGAGCAGCGCCAGCTCCGACCACTTGTCGAGGGCCAGCCGGATCTTCTTGTGACGACCCTGGCTCACGGCCATAAAATCCCGGAGTTCCCCTACGGGGATGAGGGGAGAGTCGGTGAAGGGCACGAGGGCGTCCATCACCTCGCTGCCGATGGACTCCAAATCGTCCTCGAAGCCCCCCACCGAGTCCCCGTCCTCCTCCGGGAGGTCGTCACCGGCGGCCAACCCGTCCGTCACACAGGGTGCAGCGAACGGCTCGGCCGCACCGGCTGGCCCCGCCTCCGTCACGATCCCACCCCCAGGATCGGTGGCAGAGGAGTCCACCCTGGGCTCCTTCAGGGGCGCCGGGCCGGGAGGCGGCGGCGGCGGTTCGGGGCCCCCCCCCGCCTCAGGCGCCGGGGCGACCGGAGAAACCGGGGAGAAAATAATCCCAAATTCCTCCAGCACGTCCGGCGCCAACAACAGAGACGGAGTCAGGGGGCTTTCCGTCTCCCCGCCACCAACCTCCGACCCAGCGGGCTGGGGATTGCTACACTCCTCCACCAGGTCGAGCAGTCCCTGGGAGATATCTGGGTTATAAAGGGCGGGCTCGGCTTCAGCCTCTTTGGCCTCGCCCGCCCCAGTCCCCAGGACGCCCGACCCGGCGAGGAGCAACGGTTCAGGTTCTACATTTCCCTCCGCGGGTTGTTCCGCGCCCCCCCCCCACGGGCAGGGTCTCTTCCCCATCCCCGGGAGGCACAGGTCGGACAGACTCGGCTGTCTCACCCTCCCGAGGGACAGACGACCCCTGCCGATAGCGCGCGACGATGACGGTGGTGGGGTGGGGCGCAGCACCCGCGGCGGGCGACTGCCCCCCTTTTGCGGAGGGACCTTCCTCCTCGCAGTCCTCCTGCTGGGGGCGGAGCTTTCTTTTTAACAAGTTGGGGCCCGGAGAGGGGGAGGCCTCCATGTCTGCTGGGGCCTCCCTCTCTGCCCCCTTCCGACGACTGGGTTTCTTGGGCCCCTCGGGCCCGAGCCCGGCCGCAGGTCTTGATTCAGCTGCCTCAGCAGTTGCGGTCACGGTCGCGGGCCCGGGCACGAGGACCCCCCCAGTCTCATGCGTCCCGACCAACTCCGCCATGTACTCGGGCGTGAGTTCGGTCAATTCCGATGTTTCCTCCGCGAGGGGATCCGCCCTTAGGTGTTTAGTTTTCCTACGCGCCTTCCTTCCCCCCGGACGCTCTCCCTCCTCCCCGCCGGAGGCCGTGGTGGTGTTGGCCTCCGATTTCGACCGCGCATCCGTCGCCGTCGACGCGCGGACAGTATCAGGGGGAGGGGGGGCGGCGGCGCCAACCCTGGCCGCGCCAGGTGTCGTGGCGGCCTTGGAGGCGGGGCAGTTTTTGCGGACGTGCCCCACCTCCTTACAGGCGTAGCACCGCACGCCGTCCGAGGTCCAGAAGACGCGGTGGGCGGTCCCCCCGTGGAGCACCGTGAACGCGCCATCCGCGTCCTCCTCCCGCGCCAGCCGGACGAAAAGCTGGCGCCGGAAGGAGAAGACGTGCCGAAGGCTGGCTTCCCGGAAGCCGAGCGGGATGGGTGTGATCCCCGACCTCACCTCCCCCAGTTGACGTAGGTGGGGGAGGAGGAGCTCACCCGGAACAAAGGGCGGGACGTTGGAAACCACAATCCTTTGCGCGGTGGCCTCAAGGGGGTCCACCGGCAGGAAGGTCCCGCCCACGGTGAGCCCCTTCTCGATGGCCAGGGACACCGCCCGCTCCGACCCCAGGAAGAACACAGCCTTGCCGTACATTTTAGAGGCGGCGACGATGGCTGAAGGGCCGACAACCCCAGCCATGGCTTTTACACACGCCTCTATAGTCATGTTGGGGTGAGTGTAGCTCTTGACCCCATTCTTCCTCGTAAGGAGGGTAAAAGGTGACGGGGTAACAGGAGGACTCGTGGCTGCGGCCGTGGCCGCGGCTGCCACGCTTGCGTATGTCCTCGCTGCCCCCGCCACCGGCGAAGATGTGGTCGCCATAATGGAGGGTTCTTTAAGGGCTACACTCACCCCAAGTCACAGGCCTGAAGGTGTTAATGGCCTCGGTTTTTTGTTTCTGGTTTCCCCTGAGCAGAGGGAGCTCTTAAATTGAAGGCACACCTCTCCCTTTAGTTGATTGAATTGGGAGAGGGGCCTTCTCCCCTCTGCTCAATGGGTACTTAATTAAAAATAGATGAGGTGCCTCTTAGAGAGAGAGGCAGAGAGAGACAAGAGACAAAGAGAGAGAGAGAGGGGGTGGAAGGAGGGAAGCCGCAAGGGCAGGGTCGCCACTCAGGATGGTGGGTGGGTGGGTGTTGGCAGGGGGGTGCACTCTCCGATGTAATACAAGTCTTTGGTGGTGGTCTTCTGGTGGGGGGAGAAGATGTCTTCACCTGGGATAGCTGGAGATGCCCAGGCTCAGTCCTGCACCAGGTCTTAACGATGCCCAATTGGATTAAATTAATTGGGGAACTTCACCTAGGCAGCTCCAGCTGTCCCAGGTCAGGCAATGGGAAAGGGGTGTTTAATATGGTGTGTGCGGCCTAGCTTTTACAGAAGCCACACACACTCACACACACACCCCTTAGATGTTCCGGCCTTCTTCTTTTCTTCTTTCCTCCCCCCACCTGCAAAACAAAGTCTCTGGGAGAGTGCCCCAGAATCACACCCACCTGTAGCTGATATTCTTTCCTTCCTCCCTCCTTCCAAACAGATGATGGATGTTTGTGATGTTTTTCTCCCCTCTCTCCCTCTCCTAAAATGGAGGCCAATTGAGGAGGCAGTGTGGAAAGGCCTCTCCTCTGTTGTTGATGGCCTTGGCCTTGGCCTTCCTTTTTCTTTCTCCTCTCCTCTCCTGTCCTCTCTCTCCAGGCACCTCAGTTGTGGTTGTTGGTTGTTGGTTGTTGGTGGTGGCCTGCTGCCTGGTCTCCGTCTCCTTCTCCTCTTCCTGGTCACAGAGACCACCACTCTGCTGCTGCTGCTCCTTCGTCAGCAGCTCCGAAAGCTTGTGATTTCAAATAAAGCTGTTGGACTATAACCTGGTGTTGTGCGACTTCTCACATTTGTCCACCCCAGTCCAACACCAGCATCTCCACATCAAGGATATAAAGAGTCCGCGCGCTGTTCCTCCTCCCACTGCCTGGGGGAATGGGCCAGATATTTAAAGAGACAGGGACTCCCCTTTCTCTGCCTATTTATAGTTAAAGGGACATCTTGGAGTGTCGGCGGACTTCACTAACAGAGCTCCCATTAAAAGTCGCTCCCTTCTGTACTGTGCAGTGATTGTAAACCTGTCTGTTTCAGTGACTTGAGCCTTTCTAAAATGTCTCACTATTTTTGACGATCCATTTGACTTGCTTGTTTAATGTTGAAAGTCTTCAGAATTTTGCAGTGTAAAGAAGGTTTTGTTTAAAGGTGGAGACTTATTTCTTTCTAAATATTCTGTTCTCACCCTATCCCATCCACTTTAAAACACTCTGCACTACTGACTAGGAAGGTACCAACTTCAATCCTTGGTCTGGGCTGTTAATTGATCTCTGATAAGGCAGCAGTTCAGGGGCTATAATTATCCTCAGTACCACTGGGCTAACTAAGAGTAAAAATCAGCCACTGCCCCTGCTCTTGATGGAGATCCAGTGACATCAACTGGGAAGTGTATGGATGTCAATTGAGGGCAGGATTGGACTGCTGTCACTGCTGACACTCACTGAGTCGGCTGATGGTGAGGCTCTAGAATCATCGAATCATAGACTCGTTAGAGCACAGCAGGAGGCCCATCGAGCCCGTGCCGGCTCTCTGCAAGAGTACTTCAGCTAGTCCCACTCCCCTCGCCCTTTCCTCGTAGCCCTGCCAACATTTTTCCTTCAGGTACTTGTCCAATTCCCTTTTGAAAGCCACAGTTGAATCTGCCCCCACCACCCTTTCAGGCAGTGAATTCCAGATCCTAAGCACTCGCTACGTAAAAAAGTTTTTCCTCATGTCACCTTTGGTTCGTCTGCCAATCACATTAAATCTGTGTCCTCTGGTTCTCGACCCTTCCGCCAATGGGAACAGTTTCTCTCTATCTATTCTGTCTGGACCCCTCATGATGTTGAACACCTCTATCAAATCTCCTCTCAACCTTCTCTGCTCCAAGGAAACAATCCCAGCTTCTCTAGTCTATCCATGTAACTGAAGTCCCTCATCCCTAGAACGACTCTTGTAAATCTTTTCCACACCCTCTTGAAGGCCTTCACATCCTTCCTAAAGTGCGGTGCCCAGAATTGGACACAATACTTCAGTTGAGGTCATAAGAACTTAAGAAATAAGAGCAGGTGTAGGCCACACAGCCCCTCGAGCCTGCTCCGCCATTCAACATGATCATGGCTGATCATCGACCTCAACTCCACTTTCCCGCCCGATCTCAATATCCCTTGATTCCCCTAGAGTCCAAAAATCTATCTATCTCAGCCTTGAATATACTCAAAGACTCAGCTTTCACAGCCCTCTGGGGCAGAAAATTCCAAAGATTCACAACCCTCTGAGTGAAGAAATTCCTCCTCATCTCGGTCTCAAATGGCCTACCCCTTATCCTGAGACTATGCCCCCTAGTTCTAGTCACTCCAGCCAGTGGAAATAACCTCTCAGCATCTACCCTGTCAATGCCTTCAGAATCTTGTATGTTTCAATGAGATCACCTCTCATTCTTCTAAACTCCAGAGAGGTCGGACCAGTGTTTTATAAATGTTCATCATAACTTCCTTGCTTTTGTATTCTATGCCTCTAATTTATGAAGCCCAGGATCCCGTATGCTTTTTTAACCACTTTCTCAACCTGCCCTACCACCTTCAACGATTTGTGCACATATACCCCCAGGTCTCTCTGTTCAGGCACACCCTTTAGTATATATTGCCTCTCCTCGTTCTTCCTACCAAAATGTAGAGGTTAACTAAGTGCACTCAGCCAGATTCAGTTCCTTCTGGAGAGAAGGGGAGACACAAAATCCCAGATGATGTAATGAATGTTGATTTTAGACAGTAAGGATGAAGGGAGAGTGTGTAGAATGGGGAATTTACAGCTTAGGAGGGACAGGAGGGGAAAGAATGTTGTATAGAAACTAGATTTGTCTGTTCTGAAGTTCTATCCTGTTGTAAACACCAGTTGAGGGTATTAGAAGGGGAGGATCTGCAGATGGAAACTGAATCCAAACATTGCGTCAAGATCCGACAGATTCACCGGATTATCAGGACCTGAATATCATGGGCCTTTGGATATAGAAAGAAAAAGCTCCAATCACAGCGGGGAGAAACAGGACACGTGTTCTGTGCCTGGATCCACTTTTAACAAATCGTCTAGTCTGTGAGACTCGTGCACCCAGCTGAATCAACAGTGTAAATGTGGGGATTGTGGAAACGGATTCAATTGCCCGTCTGAGGTGCAAACTCATCGAAACAGTCACACCGGGGAGAGGCTGTTCACCAGCTGAGTGTGGAAAGACAGTCACTCGCTTATCTCATCTATTCCCACACTAACATGTTCGTAATAGGGAGAATCCATTCACTGCTCTGTATGTGGAAAGTGATTCAATCGATCATCCCATTTACTGTCACACCAGCACAGTCACACCGGAGAGAGGCCGTTTAGATACTTCACGTGTGGGAAGGGATTCACTCCGTTGTCCCAACTGTTGACACTCCAGAGTGTCCACATAGAGTACTTAAAACAACTGTTCGCAGACAGTGAGAAAAGCTTTCAAAGTTCAAAGCAGCTGATGCACGATCAGCGCATTGATACTGGAGAGAGGCTGTTTCAATATCCTGTGTGTGGGAAGAAATTCACCCCACCTGCTGAGACTCCAGTGAGTTCCCATGTGACTGCAGGGGTTTGGATTCCGTTCTTAATCACATCCAGGACTGAACCATGGCAAAGTGCCCGTGTACTGTGGTTTCTGTGTGAATTATTGATGAATTTTCTCTCAATGGGTTGACAGAAACTCATTCTCATTTCACTAATTGGGGCTTTCAATGGTGGGGCTGTTCCCCAGCATGCCGCGCGGGGGAGAATTTGCCCTATTCACACTGGAGGAGCCCAGTGCGCAGGCGCAACGCCTGCCTAGATTTGGAGCATGCGCAGTGTTACTGTGATTTGAGCCAGGCGAGTGCGAAAACGTAGTAAGGTCGGAGATGCGATTCTTACGCCGATTACGAATCACCGGGGCGCGGGGAGGTAACGCACTCGGTGGGAGGGCTTTATAAACACCTGGTGTAGGCCGTAAGCCCCAAATGAGAACCTACAGATTCCGCGTTTGCAGCTCCGGGGTTTTTTCCCGGTAATAGGCCCAAGTTAACGGCGGCCATTTTTGTAAAGGAAAGCTGTGGATTTTTGCGTCACAATACTACTTCAGCGAGGGGTACAGCGCATGTGCAACCATCTTTATAAAGGAAGCAATAGTGGGCAGCGCTTCAGGGTATCAGTGAGTGAACTGAACCCAGCCAGAGTCAGCACCTTCAGGGGAGGAGAGGGAGGGGAACCAGTTAGTGTAGAACTGAACCCAGCCAGAGTTGGTGGTGAAAACAGGGAGAGGAGGACAAACTGTCTTGAGCCGTGCGATGTGTTTCGCTTTTAACACAGGGAGGAGCGACAATGTGTGGGACGGGGATTTACAGCTTCAGAGGAACAAGAGAGGAAAGAATGTTCCATGGAAACTAGAATTGTCTGTTCTGAATTTCTGTCCTGTACTTACAGTGATGAATTTTATAAACTCCTTTTACAGGGTATTAGAAGGGGAGGATTTGAAGAAGGGAAACTCAAACCAAACATCACGTCAAGATCTGACAGTCACTCGATTCATTAGGACCTGAATATCATCGGCCTTTGAATGTGGAAGGAGAAATGTTTGTTCTGTCTGTGGGAAAAGATTTCAAACATCAGTGTGACTGGAAAAGCACCGAGACACACACACCCGAGTGAGAGTGTTCCAGTGCACTGACTGTGGAAAGAGCTTTAACCAGTTACACAGCCTGAAAAAACATCGCACCGTTCACAGCAGGGATAAACCGTACACGTGTTCTGTGTGTGGACGAGGCTTCAACTAATCGTCCAACCTGGAGAGACACAAGGACACCCGCACCACGGAGAAACCGTGGAAATGTGGGAACTGTGAAAAAGGATTAATTTCCCCGTCCCAGCTGGAAATTCATCGGCGCAGTCACACCGGGGAGAGACCGTTCACCTGCTCCGAGTGTGGGAAGGGATTCACTCGTTCATCCAACCTGCTGACACACCAACGAGTTCACACCGGGGAGAGGCCGTTCACCTGCTCCGAGTGTGGGAAGGGATTCACTCAGTCATCCAACCTGCTGACACACCAGCGAGTTCACACTGACGAGAGACCTTTTAAATGCCGGGACTGCGGGAACTGCTATAAAAGTTCCGGGGACCTGACGTGTCATCAAGGTGTTCACACTGACGAGAGACCATTCAGGTGTTCTCACTGCGGGACTGGGTTCAGGAGATAGAAACATAGAAACATAGAAGATAGGAGCAGGAGTAGGCCATTCGGCCCCTCGAGCCTGCTCCGCCATTCGATGAGATCATGGCTGATCATCTAAACTCAGTACCCTGTACCTGCCTTCTCCCTATATTCCTGGATACCTTTAGTTTTAAGAACTATATCTAACTCATACTTGAATATATTTAATGACTTCGCCTCAACTACCTTCTGTGGTAGAGAATTCCACAGGTTCACCACTCTCTGGGTGAAGAAATTCTTCCTCATTTCTGTCCTAAATGGTTTACCCGTTATCCGTAGATTATGACCCCTTGTTCTGGACTCCGACCATCGGGAACATTCTTCCTGCATCTAGTTTGTCCAGACCTGTCAGAATTTTATATGTTTCGATGAGATCCCCTCTCATTCTTCTATACTCCAGTGAGTATAAGCCCAATCGACCCAATCTCTCCTCATATGTCATTCCTGCCATCCCAGATATCAGCCTTGTGAATCTTCGCTGAACTCCTTCCATGGCAAGAACATCCTTCCTCAGATAAGGCGACCAAAACTGCACACAGTACTCAAGGTGTGGTCTCACCAAGGGCCTGTACAACTGCAGCAGGACATCCCTGTTCCTGTACTCAAACCCTTTCGCTATGAAGGCCAACATACCATTTGCCTTCTTCACCGCCTGCTGCACCTGCATGCTTACTTTCAGCGACTGGTGCACAAGGACACCCAGGTCTCGTTGCACTTCCCCTTCTCCCAATCTATTGCTATTCAGATAATAGTCTGCCTTTCTGTTTTTGACACCAAAGTGGATAACCTCACACTTATCCACGTTATATTGCATCTGCCACGCTTCTGCCCACTCACCCAACCTGTCCAGATCATCCTGGAGTTTCTCGGTATCCTCCTCGCAGCACACACTCCCACCCAGCTTTGTGTCATCTGAAAACTTGGAGATATTACATTTAATTCCCTTATCTAGATCATTAATGTATATTGTGAATAGCTGGGGTCCAAGGACCGATCCCTGCGGTACCCCACTAGTCACTGCTTGCCACTCGGAAAAAGACCCATTAATTCCTACTCTCTGCTTTCTGTCCACCAACCAGTTCTCTATCCAAGTCAATACCTTGCCCCCAATCCCATGTGCCTTAACTTTACCCGCTAATCTCTTATGCGGGACCTTATCGAAAGCCTTTTGAAAGTCCAAATACACCACATCTACTGGTTCTCCCTTATCTATTTTCCCAGTTACATCCTCAAAAAATTCCAGTAGATTAGTCAAGCACGATTTACCTTTTGTAAATCCATGTTGACTTTGTCCGATCCTGTCACTGTTTTTCAAATGCTCAGCTATTACATCCTTTATAATGGACTCTAGCATTTTCCCCACTACCGATGTCAGGCTTACCGGTCTGTAATTCCCCGCTTTCTCTCTACCACCCTTTTTGAATAGTGGGGTAACATTAGCTACTCTCCAATCCATGGGTACAGTTCCAGATTCCATCGAATGTTGGAACATGATCAGCAATGCATCTACTATTTCTAGGGCCACTTCCTTAAGTACCCTAGGATGTAGATTATCAGGCCCTGGGGATTTATCGGCCTTCAATACCGTCAATTTTCCTAACACCATTTCCCTGCAAATACTGATTTCTTTCAGTTCCTCCCTTTCATCAGACCGTATGTTCTCCAACATCTCTGGGAGCTTATTTGTGTCCTCCTTTGTGAAGACAGAACCAAAATATGCATTTAATT
Source organism: Squalus acanthias (assembly GCA_030390025.1). Taxonomy (NCBI): domain Eukaryota; kingdom Metazoa; phylum Chordata; class Chondrichthyes; order Squaliformes; family Squalidae; genus Squalus; species Squalus acanthias. The sequence goes on from JASTWF010000102.1 coordinate 540,118, forward strand.
GGGCTACCATTTCTTTGTTCCCCATTATAACTTTCCCCGCTTCTGACTGCAAGGGACCTACACTTGATTTCACTAATCTTTTTCTCTTCACATATCTATAAAAGCTCTTACAGTCAGTTTTTATGTTCCCAGCAAGCTTACTTTCATATTCTATTTTCCCCTTCTTAATTAATCCCTTTGTCCTCCTTTGTTGAATCCTAAACTGCTCCCAATCCTCAGGGTTACCGCTTTTTCTGGCCAATTTATATGCCCTCTCCTTGGATCTTATGCTATCCCTAATTTCCCTTGTTAGCCACGGTTGAGTAACCCTTTTTGTTTTATTCTTATGCCACACTGGGATGTACAAATTCTGTAGTTCATCCATGCAGTCTTTGAATGTTTGCCATTGCCTATCCACAGTCAACCCCTTGAGTGACATTCCCCAATCAATCCTACCCAATTCGCGCCTCATACCATCGTAGTTTCCTTTATTTAAATTCAGGACCCTAGTCTCTGATTCAACTACTTTACTCTCCATCCTAATGAAGAATTCTATCATATTATGATCACTCTGACCCAAGGGGCCTCGTACAACAAGATTGCTAATTAATCCTTTCTCGTTACATAATACCCAGTCTAAGATGGCCTGATCTCTGGTTGGTTCCTCGACATATTGTTCCAGAAAACCATCTCATAAACATTCTAGGAATTCCTCCTCCACAGTATTTTTACTAATTTGGTTAGCCCAATCTATATGTAAATTAAAGTCACCCATGATGACTGCTGTGCCCTTACTGCATGCTTCTCTAATTTCCCTTTTAATGCCGTCCCCAACCTCCGTATTACTGTTTGGAGGTCTATATACCACTCCCACTAACGTTTTCTGCCCCTTGTTATTTCTCAGTTCTACCCATACAGATTCCGCATCATCAGAGCTAATATCCTTCCTTTCAATTGTGTTAATCCCCTCTTTAACCAGCAATGCTACCCCACCTCCCTTTCTTTTTTGCCTATCTTTCCTAAATATTGAATAACCCTGGATGTTCCCAGCCTTGGCCACCCTGGAGCCATGTTTCTGTAATCCCAATCAAATCGTATTCATTTACCTCTATTTGCGCAGCTAATTCATCCACCTTGTTCCGAATGCTCCTTGCATTAAGACACAAAGCCTTCAGGCTTGTTTTTTTAACGCTTTCAGACCTATATGAATTATTATTTACTGTGACCATGTTTGATTTAAACCGTTGAGTTCTTTGCCTTCTACTTTTGTTTTTCTCCTTCCTGTCTTTAGCTTTTATCCTTATTTCCCTTTCCTCTGTCTCCCTGCTCAGGTTCCCAACCCCCTGCCACTTTAGTTTAAACCCTCCCCAACAGCACTAGCAAACACTCCGCCTAGGACATCGGTCCCGGCCCTGCCCAGGTGCAGACCGTCCCGTTTGTACTGGTCCCACCTCCCCCAGAACCGGTTCCAATGTCCAAGGAATTTGAATCCCTCCCCCTTGCACCATTCCTCTAGCCACGTATTCATTTGAAATATCCTCCTATTTCTACTCTGACGAGCACGTGGCACTGGTAGCAATCCTGAGATTATTACCTTTGAGGTCCTCTTTTTTAATTTACCTCCTAAGTCCCTATATTCTGCTTTTAGGACCTCATCCCGGTTTTTACCTATATCGTTGATGCCTATGTGCACCACGACAACTGGCTGTTCGCCCTCCCCCTCCAAAGTGTTCTGTAGCCGCTCCGAGACGTCCTTGACCCTTGCACCAGGGAGGCAACACACCATCCTGGAGTCTCGATTGCGGCCGCAGAAATGCCTATCTATTCCCCTTACAATTGAATCCCCTATCGCTATAGATCATCTCACCTCACTGTACACCAGCGCACTCACACTGGGGAGGGAATGTTCACCTGCTCTGACTGTGGGAAGGGATTCACTCAGTCATCCGACCTACTGACACACCAGCGAGTTCACACTGGGGAGAGGCCGTTCACCTGCTCCGAGTGTGGGAAGGGATTCACTCTGTCATCCAACCTGCTGACACACCAGCGAGTTCACAAGTGACTGCAGGGGTTGGATTCTGCTGTTATTGCTGCTGTTAATTACATCCCGAACTGAATCGTGTTCATTCTGACAGTTCGGGTTCGTTTCTGCTGATGTTAATAACCTCTGTAACTGGACTGAAGGTAATATTCTGGATATCTGTTAAATAAATCAGCTTAGCTTTAAACACATTGTTGTGGATTTTTGACGTTCTCACCTGAGTGTTTAGCATCACCTGGCTGGAGCTCAGAAAGGACAATCTGGGGGGAGGATTGTACGGTGGGAACAGAACTACAGCCTGGACACAGTCCTTCAGGGCCACACTGAGAGGGGCAAACGGCACTTTGGTCTTTCTCGCCTCTCTTCGCTGACAGCAATGTCCCCGTGCAGGTTAATCTTGAGGCCTGTAAGGAATGTGTCCCAGCCGCTCTCTCCCATGGGTCAGAGCTCCTGGGCACGGAACAGAAGGCTCCTTTACAACTGTGTTTAGAGTCAGGAAGAACAACGATGAATGCTGGAAACGTGCTGTCAAATCAGAGATTGGTGTCAAACTGCGATCTGTTCCTGACTGAAAGTGAAACGGCAGGGTTAAGTTTCGAGTCTAAAAATGACTGGTAATTATTCCACGAAGATTTAATATGTGTGTGTGTGACAGTCTTGAGTCTACCATTTTAAGGCAGGTGTTAGCTCATTTAAAATAAACCCGTTTAAAATAAATTGGTTGAAGTCTGCATTAAAATAGCAGAGGGAGGAGTTCACAGGAGCCTGTTAACTGCTGGTACAATTATACAACAGACATTTGATCTCCAGATAAAGAAGGACCTGCAGCGTGTTTCCAGGAATTCCCTGTTTTATTGATGTGTGCGTGTTAGACACCAGGATAACTCAAAATCCACGACCCGGAACATCCACGGGGTTACTCCGGGATCACTCCCGCTGCGGAACTCCACCACTGACCCTACACCAATCACCACCCACTGGAGGTTTATATCAGGAGCTTCTGTGTGATGGTGAGGTGATCACTGGACAATAAAGTGCAGAGACTGGTGGGTGGCTGCTCATTATCCTCGGTGTGATTTAATCCCCTTTCCCACTGAATACTGCGGACAGACAGGATCACCTTGGGAACGGAATGGTCATTGTGACATCACTTTCTAAACAAGAGCCCACAAGACAATGGGTTCTCAATAAATGTTAAAGGAATTCAACGCTCTGAAGTTACACTGTGAATAAAGGAAATAAAATGCTGATCAATAATTGGTGAAGATAATTTATCTCTGGAACGCACGAGCAAACATTAAGAATGATGAGTTTTGTTTACACACTCACACATATAACAAACACTTTGTGTGAGCTCTTTTCAGTTCTGTTTAATCCGATGGAGTTTATCATCTGTGGGCTTTAGGACCCTGCGGCAGCCCATCCGACGGGGCTCGCTGGGTCAGGATATAAAGAGACCGCGCGCTGTTCCTCCTCCCACTGCCTGGGGCAATGGGCCAGATATTCAAAAAGGGACAGGGACTCCCCTTTTTCTGTCTATTTAGAGTTAAAGGGACAGACCCGTTTATCTTGGAGTGTCGGCGGACTTCACTAACAGAGCTCCCATGAACAGTCGCTCCCTTCTGTACTGTGCAGTGATTGGAAACCTGTCTGTTTCAGTGACTTGAGCCTTTCTAAAATGTCTCACTATTTTTGATGATCCATTTGTCTTGCTTGTTTAATATTGAAAGTCTTCAGAATTTTGCTGAGTGACGAAGGTTTCGTTTAATGGTGGAGTGATATTTCTTTCTAAATATTCTGTTCTCCCCCTCCCCCTTCCACTTTGCAACACTCTGCACTACTGACTAGGAAGGTACCAAGTTCAATTCTTGGTCAGTGCTGTTAGTTGATCTCTGACAAGGCAGCAGTTCAGGGGCTATAATTATCCTCAGTACCACTGGGCTAACTAAGAGTAAGAATCAGCCACTGCCCCTGCTCTTGATGGAGATCCAGTGACATCAACTGGGAAGTGTATGGATGCCAATTGAGGGCAGGATTGGACTGCTGTCACTGCTGACACTCACTGAGTCGGCTGATGGTGAGGCTCTAGAATCATTGAATCATAGACTCGTTAGAGCACAGCAGGAGGCCCATCGAGCCCGTGCCGGCTCTCTGCAAGAACACTTCAGCTAGTCCCACTCCCCTCGCCCTTTCCTCGTAGCCCTGCCAACATTTTTCCTTCAGGTACTTATCCAATTCCCTTTTGAAAGCCACAGTTGAATCTGCCTCCACCACCCTTTCAGGCAGTAAATTCCCGATCCTAACCACTCACTGCGTAAAAAAGTTTTTCCTCATGTCACCTTGGTTTGTCTGCCAATCACCTTAAATCTGTGTCCCCTGGTTCTCGACCCTTCCGCCAATGGGAACAGCTTCTCTCTATCTATTCTGTCTAGACCCCTCATGATGTTGATCATGATGTCTATCAAATCTCCTCTCAATCTTTTCTGCTCCAAGGAGAACAACCCTGGCTTCTCTAGTCTATCCACGTAACTGAAGTCCCTCATCCCTGGAACCATTTTTTCTGGAACAAATCTTTTCCTCACCCTCTCGAAGACCTTCACATCCTTCCTAAAGTATGGTGCCCAGAATTGGACACAATACTCCAGTTGAGGTCATAAGAACATAAGAAATAAGAGCAGGAGTAGGCCATACGGCCACTCGAGCCTGCTCCGCCATTCAATACGATCATGGCTGATCATCCACCTCAACTCCACTTTCCCGCCCGATCGCCATAAATCTTGATTCCCCTAGAGTCCAAAAATCTATCTATCTCAGCCTTGAATATACTCAAAGACTCAGCATTCACAGCCCTCTGCGGCAGAGGATTCCAAAGATTCACAACCCTCTGGGTAAAGAAATTCCTCCTCATCTCGGTCTTAAATGGCCGACCCCTTATCCTGAGACTATGCCCCCAAGTTCTAGACACTCCAGCCAGGGGAAACAACCACTCAGCATCTACCCTGTCAATCCCCTTCAGAATCTTGTATGTTTCAATGAGATCACCTCTCATTCTTCTAAACTCCAGAGAGGTCGGACCAGTGTTTTATAAAAGCTCATCATAACTTCCTTGCTTTTGTACTCTATGCCTCTATTTATGAAGCCCAGGATCCTGTATGCTTTTTAACCGCTTTCTCAACCTGCCCTGCCACCTTCAACGATTTGTGCACATATACCCCCAGGTCTCTCTGTTCAGGCACCCCCTATAGAATTGTACCCTTTAGTATATATTGCCTCTCCTCGTTCTTCCTACCAAAATGTAGAGGTGAACTAAATGCACCCAGCCAGATTCAGTTCCTTCTGGAGAGAAGGGGAGACACAAAATCCCAGATGATGTAATGAATGTTGTTTTTAGACAATAAGGATGAAGAGAGAGTGTGTAGAATGGGGAATTTACAGCTCAGGAGGGACAGGAGGGAAAAGGATGTTGTATAGAAACTAAATTTGTCTGTTCTGAAGTTCTATCCTGTTGTAAACACCAGTTGAGGGTATTAGAAGGGGAGGATCTGCAGATGGAAACTGAATCCAAACATCGCTTCAAGATCTGACAGATTCAACGGATTATCAGGACCTGAATATCATCGGCCTTTGGATATAGGAGGAAAAAGCACCAATCACAGCGGGGAGAAACAGGACACGTGTTCTGTGCCTGGATTCACTTTTAACAAATCGTTTCGTCTGTGAGACTCGTGCGCCCACCTGAATCAACAGTGTAAATGTGGGAACGGGTTCAGTTGCCCGTCTGAGGTGCAAACTCATGGAAACAGTCACACCGGGGAGAGGCTGTTCACCAGCTGAGTGTGGAAAGAGAATCACTCGCTTATCTCATCTATTCCCACACTAACATGTTCGTAATGGGAAGAATCCATTCACTGCTCTGTATGTAGAAAGTGATTCAATCGATCATCCCATTTATTGACACACCAGCACAGTCACACTGGGGAGAGGTCGTTTAGACACTTCACGTGTGGGAAGGGATTCACTCCGTTGTCCCAACTGTTGACACTCCAGAGTGTCCACATTGAGAACAGTTGTTTTAAGTACTCTGACAGTGAGAAAAGCTTTCAAAGTTCAAAGCAGCTGATGCACGATCAGCGCATTGATACTGGAGAGAGGCTGTTTCAATATCCTGTGTGTGGGAAGAAATTCACCCCACCTGCTGAGACTCCAGTGAGTTCACAGGTGACTGCAGGGGTTTGGATTCTGTTATTAATCACATCCAGGACTGAACCATGGCAGAGTGCCCGTGCACTGGGGTTTCTGTGTGAATTATTGATGAATTTTCTCTCAATGGGATCACAGAAACTCATTCTCCATTCACGAATTGGGGCTTTCAATGTTCCCCAGCATGACCCGCGGGGGCGAATGTGCCCCATTCACACTGGAGGAGCCCAGTGCACAGGCGCAGTGCCCGCCTGTAGTTGGAGCATGCGCAGTGTCATTGTGATCAGAGCCTGGCGAGTGCGGAAGCGCTGAAAGGTCGGAGTCGCGATTTTTGCGCCGATTACGAATCAGCGGGGCGCAGGGAGGTAACGTACCCGGCGGGTGGGCTTCATAAACACCTGGTGTAGGCCGCAAGCCCCGAATGAGAACCTACGGGTTGCCCGTTTGCAGCTCCGAGGCTTTTTCCCGGGAAAAGGCCCAGGTTAACGGCGGCCATCTTTGTAAAGAAAGGCTGAGGTTTTGTTCGTCTCCCTCTTGTTTCATCGAGCAGTACAGCGCATGCGCCGCCATCTTTGTAAAGGGACCAATAGTGGGCGGGGCTTCAGGGACTCAGTGAGTGAACTGAACCCAGCCAGAGTCAGCGCCTTCAGGGGAGGAGAGGGAGGGGAACCAGTGAGTGTAGAACTGAACCCAGCCAGAGTCAGCACCTTCAGGGGAGGAGAGGGAGGGGAACCAGTGAGTGTAGAACTGAACCCAGCCAGAGTCAGCACCTTCAGGAGAGGAGAGGGAGGGGAACCAGTGAGTGTGGAACTGAAACCAGACAGAGTCAGCACCTTCAGGGGAGGAGAGGGAGGGGAACCAGTGAGTGTAGAACTGAACCCAGCCAGAGTCAGCACCTTCAGGGGAGGAGAGGGAGGGGAACCAGTGAGTGCAGAACTGAACCCAGCCAGAGTCAGCACCTTCAGGGGAGGAGAGGGAGGGGAACCAGTGAGTGTAGAACTGAACTCAGCCAGAGTCAGCACCTTCAGGGGAGGAGAACCAGTGAGTGTAGAACTGAACCCAGCCAGAGTTGGTGGTGAAAACAGGGAGAGGAGGACAAACTGTCTTGAGCCGTGCAATGTGTTTGGCATTTAACACAGGGAGGAGGTACAATGTGTGGGACGGGAATTTACAGCTTCAGAGGAACAAGAGAGGAAAGAATGTTCCATGGAAACTAGAATTGTTTGTTCTGAATTTCTGTCATGTACTTACAGTGATGATGTTTATAAACTCCTTTTACAGGTTATTGGAAAGGGAGGATTTGCAGATGGGAAACTCAAACCAAACATCATGTCAAGATCTGACAGAGTCACTCGATTACTCAGAACTGAATATCATCAGCCTTTGAATGTGGAAGGAGAAATGTTTGTCTGTTCTGTCTGTGGGAAAAGATTTCAAACATCAGTGTGACTGGAATAGTACTGAGACACACACACCCGAGTGAGAGTGTTCCAGTGCACTGACTGTGGAAAGAGCTTTAACCAGTTACACAGCCTGAAAAAACATCGCACCATTCACAGCGGGGAGAAACCGTCCACGTGTTCTGTGTGTGGACAAGGCTTCAACTAATCGTCCAACCTGGAGAGACACAAGGACACCCGCACCACGGAGAAACCGTGGAAATGTGGGAACTGTGAGAAAGGATTCAGTTCCCCGTCCCAGCTGGAAATTCATCGGCGCAGTCACACCGGGGAGAGACCGTTCACCTGCTCCGAGTGTGGGAAGGGATTCACTCGTTCATCCCACCTGCTGACACACCAGCGAGTTCACACTGGGGAGAGGCCGTTCAACTGCTCCGAGTGTGGGAAGGGATTCACTCAGTCATCCACCCTGCTGTCACACCAGCGAGTTCACACTGACGAGAGACCTTTTAAATGCCCGGACTGCGGGAACTGCTATAAAAGTTCCTGGGACCTGACATGTCATCAACGTGTTCACACTGACGAGAGACCGTTCAGGTGCTCTCACTGCGGGACTGGGTTCAGGAGTTCATCTCACCTCACTATACACCAGCACACTCACACTGGGGAGAGGCCTTTCACCTGCTCTGAGTGTGGGAAGGGATTCACTCAGTCATCCGACCTACGGAAACACCAGCGAGTTCACACCGGGGAGAGGCCATTCACCTGCTCCGAGTGTGGGAAGGGATTCACTCGGTCATCCGACCTGCTGACACACCAGCGAGTTCACACTGGGGAGAGGCCGTTCACCTGCTCCGAGTGTGGGAAGGGATTCACTCGGTCATCCAACCTGCTGACACACCAGCGAGTTCACACTGGGGAGAGGCCGTTCACCTGCTCTGAGTGTGGGAAGGGATTCACTCTGTCATCCCACCTGCTGAGACACCAGCGAGTTCACAAGTGACTGCAGAGTTTGGATTCTGATGTTATTGCTGCTGTTAATTGTATCTCGGACTGAATCGTGTTCACACTGACAGTAGGGATTTGTTTCTGCTGATGTTAATAACCCCTGTAACTGGGCTGGAGATTAATATTCTGGATATATGACAAATAAATCAGTTTGCTTTAAACACATTGTTGTGGATTTTTGTCGTTCCCACCTGAGTGTTTAGCATCGCCTGGCTGGAGCTCAGAAAGGACAATTTGGGTGGAGGATCGTACGGCGGGAACAGAACTACAGCCTGGACACAGTCCTTCAGGGCCACACTGAGAGGGGCAAAAGGCACTTTGGTCTTTCTCGTCTCTCCTCATTGACAGCAATGTCCCCGTGCAGGTTAATCTTGAGGCCTGCAAGAAATGTGTCCCAGCCGCTCTCTTCCATGGGTCAGAGCTCCTGGGCACGGAACAGAAGGCTCCTTTACAACTGTGTTTAGAGTCAGGAAGAACAACAGTGAATGCTGGAAACGTGCTGTCAAATCAGAGATTGGTGTCAAACTGCGATCAGCTCCTGACTGAAAGTGAAACGGCAGGGTTAAGTTTCCAGTCTCAAAATGACTGGTAATTATTCCACGAAGATTTAATATGTGTGTGTGAGACCGTCCTGAGTCTACCATTTTAAGACAGGTGTTCGCTCATTTAAAATAAACCCGTTTAAAATAAATTGGTTAAAGTCTGCATTAAAATAGCAGAGGGAGGAGTTCACAGGAGCCTGTTAACTGCTGGTACAATTATACAACAGACATTTGATCTCCAGATAAAGAAGGACCTGCAGCGTGTTTCCAGGAATTCCCTGTTTTATTGATGTGTGCGTGTTAGACACCAGGATAACTAAAAATACATGACCCGCAACATCCACGGGGTTACTGCAGGATCACTCCCGCTGCGGAACTCCAGCACTGACCCTGCACCAATCACCACCCACTGGAGGTTTATATCAGGAGCTTCTGTGTGATGGTGAGGTGATCACTGGACAATAAAGTGCAGAGACTGGTGGGTGGCTGCTCATTATCCTCGGTGTGATTTAATCCCCTTTCCCACTGAATACTGCGGACAGACAGGATCACCTTGGGAACGGAATGGTCATTGTGACATCACTTTCTAAACAAGAGCCCACAAGACAATGGGTTCTCAATAAATGTTAAAGGGATTCAACGCTCTGAAGTTACACTGAATAAAGGAAATAAAATGCTGATCAGTAATGGTTGAAGATAATGATTTCTCTCTGTGGAATGTGCTTGCACACATTAAGAATGATGAGCTTTGTACACACACACACAGCAAACACTGTGAGGCTCTTTTCAGTTGTTGCTCTGAACCCGCTGAGAGCTGGTGCACCCGGTGGGCATTAGAACCCTGCGGCCGCCCATCCGGCGGTGCTGTGAGGTCACGGTTCCAGGCTCTGTCTCACCCAATCAGTGGGTCCCGCCAAAGCTCAATAGAAAATACTGCAGCAAATACAATCCTGAACATTCACAAACTGGGAGCAATCGGCACAGCACAACACAAGTGTGAATTAGTAAACTTTAACACACAGAGTCTGTCACTAATTAGTACAAAGTGCAGGGCACTAATGCTCACCTTCAGTCCTGTCCCTCAATCCCAGCTCATCTCTGGGGGATTGTTACAAGGTTCACCCCGTCCTTTCAACACAGATATTACCCACATAATCCCACATCAATTAGACATATATATCTTTATTTATATTAATTAATGTCTGTCTGTCCGTCTGTCTAACAGAGACACGGTCTAGTACAGTAACAACTCAGGCATCGTCTAGTGTAATGTAAAGCAAAACCGTTGCTAGTATAATATAAACAGAGAGAGGGTCGAGTACAAGTAATAACAGAGACAGGGTCTCGTGCAGTATAAACAGGGACATGGTCCAGTGTAATATAAACAGAGACAGGGTCCAGTGTAATATAAACAGAGACAGTGTCTAGTGTAATATAAAGTGAGACAGGGTCTAGTGTAAAATATACAGGGACAGGGTCTAGTATAATATAAACAGAGACAGGGTCTAGTGTCAAATAAACAGAGACAGGGTCTAGTGTAATATAAACAGAGACAGGGTCAGTGTCATTTAACTCGAGACAGATCTTGTGTAATATAAACAGAGACAGGGTCTAGTGTCATTTAAACCAAGACAGGGTCTTGTGTAATATAAACAGAGACAGGGTCTAGTGTCATTTAAACCGAGACAGGGTCTTGTGTAATATAAACCGAGACAGGGACTAGTATAATATAAACAGAGAATGGGTCTAGTTTAATATAAACAGAGACAGGGTCCAGTGTAATGTGACGTAAGACTGGGTCCAGTGTAATATAAACAGAGACAGTGTCTAGTGTAATATAAAGTGAGACAGGGTCTAGTGTAAAATATACAGGGACAGGGTCTAGTGTAATATAAACAGAGACAGGGTCTAGTGTCAAATAAACAGAGACAGGGTCTAGTGTAATATAAACAGAGACAGGGTCCAGTGTCATTTAACTCGAGACAGATCTTGTGTAATATAAACAGAGACAGGGTCTAGTGTCATTTAAACCGAGACAGGGTCTTGTGTAAAATAAACAGAGACAGGGTCCAGTGTCATTTAACTCGAGACAGATCTTGTGTAATAGAAACAGAGACAGAGCGTAGTGTAATTTAAACAGAGACAGGGTCTAGTGTAATATAAACAGAGACAGGATCTCGTGTAATAGAAACAGAGACAGAGCCCAGTGTAATATAAACAGAGACAGGGTCTAGTGTAATATAAACAGAGACAGGGTCTCGTGTAATATAAACAGAGACAGGGTCTAGTGTAATATAAAGAGAGACAGGGTCTAGTGTAATATGAACAGAGACAGGGTCTAGTGTAATATAAACAGAGACAGGGTCTAGTGTAATATGAACAGAGACAGGGTCTAGTGTAATATAAACAGAGACAGGGTCTAGTGTAATATAAACAGAGACAGGGTCCAGTGTAATATAAACAGAGACAGGGCCTAGTACAGTAATAACGTAACTGGAGCCTTCTGTAAAACTATAAGAAACAAGTCTTGGTGCAATAATAAATGAAAGAGGTGGTTGTGTAACACTAACAGAAGCCGGGTCTACCTTAACAATCCCAGAAATAAACTCAATGAATACAACATAGACAAGGTCTAGAGTTATAATAATCGAGTCATGCACTGGAACTGGACTAACGTCAGGTTATTTTCTAATAACAGCCGAGGCAGCATCTAATGTATCAATTACAGAGACAGGGTCTCACACAATAAGAAATAAGAACATAAGAACGTAATAAATAGGAGCAGGAATAGGCCATTCGGCCCCTCAGGCCTGCTCCGCCATTCAACAAGATCATGGCTGATCTTCTACCTCATCTCCACTTTCCTGCACTTCCCCCATATCCCTTGATTCCCTTAATATTCAAATATCTATCGATCTCTGCCTTAAATATACTCAACGACTGAGCCTCTACAGCCCTCTGAGGTCGAGAATTCCAAACTTTCACCACCGTCTGACCAACATTTCCCAATGTCTGACCATTTAAAAAATACTCTGCTTTTCAGTTTTTCCTACCAAATTGGATAACTTCACATTTCTCCACATTATATTCCATTTGCCATGTTCTTGCCGACACACTTAGCCTCTCTATAGCCCCTTGAAGCCTCTTTGCATCACCCTCATCACTTAAATTCCCACCCAGCTTTGTATCATCAGCAAACTTGGATATATTACATTTGGTCCCCTCATCCAAATCATTGATGTAGATTGTAAATAGCTGAGGCCCAAGCACTGATCCTTGCGGTACCCCACTAGTTACAGCCTGCTAACCCGAATATAACCCGTTTATTCCTACTCTCTCTTTTCTGTCCATTAACCAATCCTCAATCCATGCTAGTGTATTACCCCCATTCCCATGAGCCCTAATTTTGTTCAATAACTTCTTGTGTGGCACGTTATCGAAAGCCTTCTGAAAATCCAAATAGACCACATCCACTGCCCCCACCACTCCCCTTATCAATCTGCTAGTTATAACTTCAAAAAGCTAACCGGGAGGGGTGTGTAGTGTTACAAGAGTGATATGGAAACTGGTTTAAGAATAACATAGGGAAGTGATCACAACAGAAGCGAGGTCTAGTGCAAAAATAAAGGGGCGGGAGAGGACTGGTAGCTGAAAGTTGCCGTGAGCCCTTTTGAGGCCTCAAGTAAGGCCCCGGACCCTTTACCAGGTGACAGGTGAGGGATCCTGGGACAGGATTACTGCCCGGGCGTGAAGTTGAAAATTACTCGCTGTGTTTTTAGTGTAACCGCAACAAAAGAAGGTTCTAGTGACACATTATTCGGTTAATTACCTTCTCCAGAAGGGACAGAGGCTCTACTGGGAGAAAATACCAGTTTATTCTGTCCACTAATTCCAGACTAAAGCAAGGACGTTATTGCTGAAGCTTCACAAATCACACGTGAGGCCCCAGCTGCCGCATTCTGTCCAATGTTGGAGTCTGAGCTTTTATTGATGATGTTCAGAAAGACTGAGAAAGACAGAAATAAAGAGAGAAAGAGACTGAAAAAGAGGAGACACAAAGTGGTGAGAGATCAAAGCTGAGAACTAGAATTACCGACTGAAACAGCACAGGAGGAGGCCATTCAGCCAATCGAGCCTGTGCCGGCTCTTTGAAAGATCTCTCCAATTAGTCCCACTGCCCCGCGCTCTCCCCAGAGCCCTGTCATTTATTTTTCAATAAAGTCTGTATTCAATTCTGTTCTGAAAGTTACTATAGAATCTGCTCCCACCGCGCTCTAAGGCAGTGCATTCCAGATTATATGTCTTCAGAGAAAATGAAAGGGAGCAAACTGCCAGCTCCCGGCTTCAGAGAGCGGAGGGAGCTCAGTGACTGATCCCGGCTTCAGAGGGAGCTCAGTGATTGATCCCGGCTTCAGAGGGAGCTCAGTGACTGATCCCGGCTTCAGAGGGAGCTCAGTGATTGATCCCGGCTTCAGAGGGAGCTCAGTGACTGATCCCGGCTTCAGAGGGAGCTCAGTGACTGATCCCGGCTTCAGAGGGAGCTCAGTGACTGATCCCGGCTTCAGAGGGAGCTCAGTGACTGACCCCGGCTTCAGAGGGAGCTCAGTGACTGACCCACAGACACCGCCAGTCCTGTCCGGGAACAACAGGCTCATTTTGCAAATGTCACCGCAATGTGATCAGTGAGGCTCTGCACCGACTCTGGGCCCAGATAGAAGCCGCCTTGTCAGATGTTTCCACCAGATTGTGATCCCTGGATTTATTTTCTGCTCAGAAGTGAGATGTGCGGTTTGGAGCCGGCAGCAGAGAAACAGGAAGTTATGTTGCCTGAGACTGAAATGGCAGGTTTAAGTTTGATGTTCTCACCATGAACAGGCTTCCTGTCTGTGGGGCGGCCTCACTCTGACAGCACCAAGAACTCAGCATCTCAACATTACCCTCACCCCAATTCACATTGTAAAGAATATTAGGGTTTAACATGTTCACTGAAGAGCGAGATGGAAAGAGGCTTTATCACTGGGAGAAATGAGGGGCAGTAAAATATCATTTCTCCAATGAGGGTTATTAGAAAATTAGTGAGTTCGGTGCGGTCTGAGACAGAGAGAGAAGGTCTAGAGTAATATAAACAGAGTCAGATTCTAGAGTAATATAAAGAGAGACAGGGCCTAGAGTAATATAAACAGAGACAGGGTCTAGTGTAATATAAACAGAGACAAGGTCTAGTGTAATATAAACAGAGACAGGGTCTAGAGTAATATAAACAGAGACAGGGCCTAGAGTAATATAAACAGAGACAGTGTCTAGTGTAATATTAACAGGGACAGGGTCTAGAGTAATATAATAGAGACAGGGTCTAGTGTAATATAAACAGTGACAGGGTCTAGTGTAATATAAACAGAGACAGGATCTAGTGTAATGTAAACAGAGACAGGGTCTAGTGTCATATAAACAGAGACAGGGTCTGGTGTAATATAAACAGAGACAGGGTCTAGTATAATATAAACAGTGACAGGGTCTAGTGTAATCTAAACAGAGACAGGGTCTCGTATAATATAAAGAACGACAGGGTCTGGTGTAATATAAACAGAGACAGGGTCTAGTGTAATATTAACAGAGACAGGGTCTAGTGTAATATAAACAGAGACAATGTCTAGAGTAATATAAAGAGAGATAGGGTCTAGTGTAATATAAACAGACCGGGTGCAGTGTAATATAAACAGAGACAGGGTCTGCTGTAGTATAAACAGAGACAGGGTCTCGTGTAATATAAACAGAGACAGGGTCTAGTGTAATATAAACAGAGACAGGGTCTAGTGTAATATAAACACAGACAGGGTCTAGTGTAATATAAACAGAGACAGGGTCTAGTGTCATATAAACAGAGACAGGGTCTAGTGTAATATAAACAGAGACAGGGCCTAGTGTAATACAAACAGAGACAGGGTCTAGTATAATATAAACAGTGACAGGGTCTAGTGTAATCTAAACAGAGACAGGGTCTCGTATAATATAAACAGCGACAGGGTCTAGTGTAATATAAACAGAGACAGGGTCTAGTATAATATAAACAGAGACAGGGCCTAGTGTAATATAAACAGAGACAGGGTCTAGTGTAATATAAACAGAGACAGGGTCTAGAGTAATATAAAGAGAGACAGGTCTAGTGTAATATAAACAGACCGGGTCCAGTGTAATATAAACAGAGTCAGTGTCCAGTGTAATATAAACAGAGACAGGGTCGAGTGTAATATAAACAGAGACAGGGTCTGCTGTAGTATAAACAGAGACAGGGTGTAGTGTAATATCAATAGAGACAGGGTCTAGAGTAATATCAATAGAGACAGGGTCTAGAGTAATATAAACAGAGACAGGGTCTGGTGTAATATTAACAGAGACAGGGTCTAGTGTAATATAAATAGAGACAGGGTCTAGAGTAACATAAACAGAGACAGGTTCTAGTGTAATATAAACAGAGACAGGGTCTAGTGTAATATAAACAGAGACAGGGTCTAGTGTAATATAAACAGAGACAGGGTCTAGTGTAATATAAACAGAGACAGGATCTAGTGTAATATAAACAGAGACAGGTCTAGTGTAATATAAACAGAGACAGGGTCTAGTGTAATATAAACAGAGACAGGGTCTCGTGTAATATAAACAGAGACAGGGTCTAGTGTAATATAAAGAGAGACAGGGTCTAGTGTAATATAACAGAGACAGGGTCTAGTGTAATATAAACAGAGACAGGGTCTAGTGTAATATGAACAGAGACAGGGTCTAGTGTAATATAAACAGAGACAGGGTCTAGTGTAATATAAACAGAGACAGGGTCCAGTGTAATATAAACAGAGACAGGGCCTGGTGCAGTAATAACGTAACTGGAGCCTTCTGTAAAATTATAAGAAACAAGTCTTGGTGCAATAATAAATGAAAGAGGTGGTTGTGTAACACTAACAGAAGCCGGGTCTACCTTAACAATCCCAGAAATAAACTCAATGAATACAACATAGACAAGGTCTAGAGTTATAATAATCGAGGTCATGCACTGGAACTGAACTAACGTCAGGTTATTTTCTAATAACAGCCGAGGCAGCATCTAATGTAACAATTACAGAGACAGGGTCTCACACAATAAGAAATAAGAACATAAGAACGTAATAAATAGGAGCAGGAATAGGCCATTCGGCCCCTCAGGCCTGCTCCGCCATTCAACAAGATCATGGCTGATCTTCTACCTCATCTCCACTTTCCTGCACTTCCCCCATATCCCTTGATTCCCTTAATATTCAAATATCTATCGATCTCTGCCTTAAATATACTCAACGACTGAGCCTCTACAGCCCTCTGAGGTCGAGAATTCCAAACTTTCACCACCGTCTGACCAACATTTCCCAATGTCTGACCATTTAAAAAATACTCTGCTTTTCAGTTTTTCCTACCAAATTGGATAACTTCACATTTATCCACATTATATTCCATTTGCCATGTTCTTGCCGACACACTTAGCCTCTCTATAGCCCCTTGAAGCCTCTTTGCATCACCCTCATCACTTACATTCCCACCCAGCTTTGTATCATCAGCAAACTTGGATATATTACATTAGGTCCCCTCATCCAAATCATTGATGTAGATTGTAAATAGCTGAGGCCCAAGCACTGATCCTTGCGGTACCCCACTAGTTACAGCCTGCTAACCCAAATATAACCCGTTTATTCCTACTCTCTCTTTTCTGTCCATTAAGCAATCCTCAATCCATGCTAGTGTATTACCCCCATTCCCATGAGCCCTAATTTTGTTCAATAACTTCTTGTGTGGCACGTTATCGAAAGCCTTCTGAAAATCCAAATAGACCACATCCACTGCCCCCACCACTCCCCTTATCAATCTGCTAGTTATAACTTCAAAAAACTAACCGGGAGGGGTGTGTAGTGTTACAAGAGTGATATGGAAACTGGTTTAAGAATAACATAGGGAAGTGATCACAACAGAAGCGAGGTCTAGTGCAAAAATAAAGGGGCGGGAGAGGACTGGTAGCTGAAAGTTGCCGTGAGCCCTTTTGAGGCCTCAAGTAAGGCCCCGGACCCTTTACCAGGTGACAGGTGAGGGATCCTGGGACAGGATTACTGCCCGGGCGTGAAGTTGAAAATTACTCGCTGTGTTTTTAGTGTAACCGCAACAAAAGAAGGTTCTAGTGACACATTATTCGGTTAATTACCTTCTCCAGAAGGGACAGAGGCTCTACTGGGAGAAAATACCAGTTTATTCTGTCCACTATTTCCAGACTAAAGCAAGGACGTTATTGCTGAAGCTTCACAAATCACACGTGAGGCCCCAGCTGCCGCATTCTGTCCAATGTTGGAGTCTGAGCTTTTATTGATGATGTTCAGAAAGACTGAGAAAGACAGAAATAAAGAGAGAAAGAGACTGAAAAAGAGGAGACACAAAGTGGTGAGAGATCAAAGCTGAGAACTAGAATTACCGACTGAAACAGCACAGGAGGAGGCCATTCAGCCAATCGAGCCTGTGCCGGCTCTTTGAAAGATCTCTCCAATTAGTCCCACTGCCCCGCGCTCTCCCCAGAGCCCTGTCATTTATTTTTCAATAAAGTCTGTATTCAATTCTGTTCTGAAAGTTACTATAGAATCTGCTCCCACCGCGCTCTAAGGCAGTGCATTCCAGATTATATGTCCTCAGAGAAAATGAAAGGGAGCAAACTGCCAGCTCCCGGCTTCAGAGAGCAGAGGGAGCTCAGTGACTGATCCCGGCTTCAGAGGGAGCTCAGTGACTGATCCCGGCTTCAGAGGGAGCTCAGTGACTGATCCCGGCTTCAGAGGGAGCTCAGTGACTGATCCCGGCTTCAGAGGGAGCTCAGTGACTGATCCCGGCTTCAGAGGGAGCTCAGTGACTGATCCCGGTTTCAGAGGGAGCTCAGTGACTGATCCCGGCTTCAGAGGGAGCTCAGTGTCTGACCCACAGACACCGCCAGTCCTGTCCGGGAATGGAGACCCTGAGCACAAACAACAGGCTCATTTTGCAAATGTCACCGCAATGTGATATGTGAGGCTCTGCACCGACTCTGGGCCCAGATGGAAGCCGCCTTGTCAGATGTTTCCACCAGATTGTGAGCCCTGGATTTATTTTCTGCTCAGAAGTGAGATGTGCGGTTTGGAGCCTGCAGCAGAGAAAGAGGAAGTTATGTTGCCTGAGACTGAAATGGCAGGTTTCAGTTTGATGTTCTCACCATGAACAGGCTTCCTGTCTGTGGGGCGGCCTCACTCTGACAGCACCAAGAACTCAGCATCTCAACATTACCCTCACCCCAATTCACATTGTAAAGAATATTAGGGTTTAACATGTTCACTGAAGAGCGAGATGGAAAGAGGCTTTATCACTGGGAGAAATGAGGGGCAGTAAAATATCATTTCTCCAATGAGGGTTATTAGAAAATTAGTGAGTTCGGTGCGGTCTGAGACAGAGAGAGAAGGTCTAGAGTAATATAAACAGAGTCAGATTCTAGAGTAATATAAAGAGAGACAGGGCCTAGTAAGACAGGTCTAGTGTATATTAACAGGGACAGGGTCTAGAGTAATATAATAGAGACAGGGTCTAGTGTAATATAAACAGAGACAAGGTCTAGTGTAATATAAACAGAGACAGGGTCTAGAGTAATATAAACAGAGACAGGGCCTAGAGTAATATAAACAGAGACAGTGTCTAGTGTAATATTAACAGGGACAGGGTCTAGAGTAATATAATAGAGACAGGGTCTAGTGTAATATAAACAGTGACAGGGTCTAGTGTAATATAAACAGAGACAGGATCTAGTGTAATGTAAACAGAGACAGGGTCTAGTGTCATATAAACAGAGACAGGGTCTGGTGTAATATAAACAGAGACAGGGTCTAGTATAATATAAACAGTGACAGGGTCTAGTGTAATCTAAACAGAGACAGGGTCTCGTATAATATAAACAGCGACAGGGTCTGGTGTAATATAAACAGAGACAGGGTCTAGTGTAATATTAACAGAGACAGGGTCTAGTGTAATATAAACAGAGACAATGTCTAGAGTAATATAAAGAGAGATAGGGTCTAGTGTAATATAAACAGACCGGGTGCAGTGTAATATAAACAGAGACAGGGTCTGCTGTAGTATAAACAGAGACAGGGTCTCGTGTAATATAAACAGAGACAGGGTCTAGTGTAATATAAACACAGACAGGATCTAGTGTAATGTAAACAGAGACAGGGTCTAGTGTAATATAAACAGAGACAGGGTCTGGTGTAATATAAACAGAGACAGGGTCTAGTATAATATAAACAGTGACAGGGTCTAGTGTAATATAAACACAGACAGGATCTAGTGTAATATAAACAGAGACAGGGTCTAGTGTCATATAAACAGAGACAGGATCTAGTGTAATCTAAACAGAGACAGGGTCTCGTATAATATAAACAGCGACAGGGTCTGGTGTAATATAAACTGAGACAGGGTCTAGTATAATATAAACAGAGACAGGGCCTAGTGTAATATAAACAGAGACAGGGTCTAATGTAATATAAACAGAGACAGGGTCTAGAGTAATATAAAGAGAGACAGGGTCTAGTGTAATATAAACAGACCGGGTCCAGTGTAATATAAACAGAGTCAGTGTCCAGTGTAATATAAACAGAGACAGGGTCGAGTGTAATATAAACAGAGACAGGGTCTGCTGTAGTATAAACAGAGACAGGGTCTAGTGTAATATAACAGAGACAGGGTCTAGTGTAATATCAATAGAGACAGGGTCTAGAGTAATATAAACAGAGACAGGGTCTGGTGTAATATTAACAGAGACAGGGTCTAGTGTAATATAAATAGAGACAGGGTCTAGAGTAACATAAACAGAGACAGGTTCTAGTGTAATATAAACAGAGACAGGGTCTAGTGTAATATAAACAGAGACAGGGTCTAGTGTAATATAAACACAGACAGGGTCTAGTGTAATACAAACAGAGACAGGTTCTAGAGTAATATAAACAGAGACAGGGTTTAGTGTAATACAAACAGAGACAGGGTCTAGTGTAATACAAACAGAGACAGGGTCCAGTCTAATATAAACAGAGACAGGGTCTAGTGTAATATAAACAGAGACAGGGTCTAGTGTAATATAAACAGAGACTAGGGTCTAGTGCAGTAATAAACTGAGACCGTGCCTAGTGTAATATAAACAGAGACAGGGTCTAGTGTAATATAAACAGAGACAGGGTCTAGTGTAATATCAACAGAGACAGGGTCTAGTGTAATATAAATAGAGACAGGGTCTAGAATAACATAAACAGAGACAGGGTCTAGTGTAATATAAACAGAGACAGGGTCTAGTGTAATATAAACAGAGACAGGGTCTAGTTTAAGCAAACAGAGACAGGGACTAGTGCAGTAATAACTGAGACAGGGCCCAGTTTTACACTAGAAACAAGTGTTTAATAATTGAAACAGTATTTTTGCAATAATAACTGAAAGAGGTGATAGTGTAACACTAACAGAAGCCGGGTCTACTTTAACAATTCCAGAAACAAACTCTATTGAATACAACAGAGTCAAGGTCTCGAGTTATTAAAATAGAGGCGTGCAGGAGAATTGGAATAACAGGGCAGGTTATTTTCAAATAGGAGCAGAGGCCGGGTCCAGTGCAACAAATCCAGAGACAGGGTCTCAGACAATAGGAGTGAAGACAGTGTCCAGAGTAATAACAGCAAGGCATGTCCCACTGTGAAAGTAACAAAGACAGTGCTTGATCCAATAATAACAGTGGCAGACTCGAGTGTTATACTGAACACAATGCTGGATCTAGTGTGTTGGTCACTCAAACAAAGACTGGGCTTCATCTAATAGCGAGTGTGAGTCCCGGCCTATTGCTAGAATCTCATTCACTCATCACCCCTGTGCTCACTGACCTACATTGGCTGCCGGTTAAGCAACGCCTGGAATTTAAAATTCTCATCCTTGGTTTCCAAACTCTCCCTGGCCTCGCCCCTCCTTATCTGTGTCATCTCCTCCAGCCCCACAACCCTCCAAGCTACCTGCGCTCCTCCAATTCTGTCCTCTTGAGCATCCCCGATTTTAATCGCTCCACCATTGGCGGCCGTGCCCTCAGCTGCCGAGGCCCTAAGTTCTGGAACTCGCTCTGAACCTCCACCTCAATACCTCTCCTCTATTAAACTTCTTCTTCAATACTCCCTCTTTGATCAACGCTTGGTAATCTGTCCTGATATCTTTCACTGTGGCTCGGTGTTGAGAATGTTTCTTTTATTGAGATCGATCTGGTGAAGCGCCGTGAGACCTTTCACTGCATTAAAGGCACGATATTAATGTCAGTTCTTGTTGTTGGTGTTGTTGTAGCCAATGCTTTACCGACTGTCTAATAACAGGGTCAAGGCCCACTGCAGTATGAATGGGTGGGGTTAGTGTAATAACACAGGCACGGTCTAGTGTAATGGGAACAAGGAACAGATCATGTCAGCCTTGGCTCAGTGGAAGCACTCTCGGCCCTGAGTCAGGGGATCAGGGGTTCAATCCCCAATCCCCAGTCCAGAGACCCGAGCACATAATCCAGGCCGAGACTCCAGGTGCCAGTACAGAGGGAGCCCTGCACTGTCAGAGGTGTCGTGTTTCAGATCAGACATTAAACCGATGCTCCGTCTAGCCTCGAAGCTGGATGTAAAAGATCCCACGGCCATGACTTTGAGGAAGAACAGGCGGAGCTCTCCCCGTCTCCTGGCCAACGTGTATCCCTCAACTAGCATCACTGAAAATGAATTATCTTGTCATCATTACTTTGCTGTTTGTGGGATCTTGCTGTGCACAACTTGGCTGTTGCATTCCCTCAATTAGAACCCATCTCTGACCCAAACCCCTCTTTCACCCCATCACCCCAACTCCTCTTTCACCCCTACTCTCCAACCCCCCTCACACCAACTCCTCTTTCACCCCTACTCTCCAACCCCCTCACCCCAACTCCTTTTCACCCCTATTCTACAACCCCTCACCCCAACTCCTCTTTCATGCCAACTCCTCTTTCACCCCTACTCTTCAACCCCCTCACCCCAACTCCTCTTTCACCCCTATTCTACAACCCCTCACCCCAACTCCTCTTTCACGCCAACTCCTCTTTCACCCCTAATCTCCAACCCCCTCACCCCAACTCCTCTTTCACCCCGACGCTCCAAACCCCTCATCCCAACTCCTCTTTCACCCCTATTCTACAACCCTCTCCCCAACTCCTCTTTCACGCCAACTCCTCTTTCACCCCTACTCTCCAACCCGCATCACCCCAACTCCTCTTTCACCCCTACTCTCCAACCCCCCTCACCGCAAAACCTGTTTCACACCAACTCTCCAACCTCCTCACCCCAACTCCTCTTTCACCCCTACACTCCAACCCCTCTCCCCCCAACTCCTCTTTCACCCCTACTCTCCAAACCCCTCACCCCAAATTCTCTTTCACCCCTACTCTGCAACCCCCATCACCCCAACACCTCTTTCACCCCTGCTCTCCAAACCCCTCACCCCAACTCCCCTTTCGCCCTTACTCTTCAACCCCTCTCACCCAACTCCACTTTCACCCCTACTCTCCAACCCCCCTCACCCCAAATCCTCTTTCAGCCCTACTCTCCAAACCCCCTCACCCCAACTCCATTTTCACTCCTGCTCTCCTAACCCCGCACCCCAACTCCCCTTTCACACCAACTCTCCAACCCTCCTCACCCCAACTCCCCTTTCACCCCTGCTCTCCAAACCCCTCACCCCAACACCACTTTCACCCCTACTCTCCAACCCCCTCACCCCAACTCCTCTTTCCACCCTAACTCTCCAACCCCCCTCACCCCAAGTCCTCTTTCACCTCTACTCTCCAACCCCATCACCCCAACTCCTCTTTCACCCCTACACTCCAACCCCTCTCCGCCAACTCCTCTTTCACCCCTACTCTCGAAACCCTTCACCCCAACTCCTCTTTCACCGCTACTCTGCAACCCCCATCACCCCAACTCCTCTTTCACCCCTACTCTCCAAACCCCCTCACCCCAACTCCTCTTTCACCCCTACTCTCCAAGCCCCATCACCCCAACTCCTCTTTCACCCCAACTCCCATCACCCCATCTCCTCTTTCACCCCTACTCTCCTACCCCCCTCACCCCAACTCCTCTTTCACCCCTACTCTCCAACCCGCATCACCCCAACTCCTCTTTCACCCCTACTCTCCAACCCCCCTCACCGCAAAACCTGTTTCACACCAACTCTCCAACCGCCTCACCCAACTCCTCTTTCACCCCTACACTCCAACCCCTCTCCCCCCAACTCCTCTTTCACCCCTACTCCCCAACCCCTCACCCCAAATTCTCTTTCACCCCTACTCTGCACCCCCATCACCCCAACACTCTTCGCCCCTGCTCTCCAAACCCCTCACCCCAACTCTCCTTTCGCCCTTACTCTCAACCCCTCTCACCCAACTCCTCTTTCACCCCTACTCTCCAACCCTCACCCCAACTCCTCTTTCACCCCTACTCTCCAACCCCCCTCACCCCAACTCCTCTTTCACCCCTACTCTCCAACCCTCACCCCAACTCCTCTTTCACCCCTACTCTCCAAACCCCTCACCCCAACTCCCCTTTCACGCCTGCTCTCCAAACCCCTCACCCCAACTCCTCTTCCACCCCTACTCTCCAACCCCTCACCCCAACTCCTCTTCCACCCCTACTATCCAACCTCCCTCACCCAACTCCCCTTTCACCCCTACTCTTCAACCCCTCTCACCCCAACTCCTCTTTCACCCTACTCTCCAACCCCTCTCACCCCAACTCCTCTTTCACCCCTACTCTCCAACCCCCCTCACCCCAACTCCTCTTTCACCCCTACTCTCCAACCCCTCACCCCAACTCCCTTCACCCCTACTCTCCAACCCCTCACCCCAACTCCTCTTCCACCCCTACTCTCCAACCCCTCACCCCAACTCCTCTTCCACCCCTACTATCTAACCTCCGGTCGAAGGTAGGAAAACGGAAAAAATCTAGAGTTAAAAAGGAGAAAAGGCACAAAAATGGAGCAGTGCTAACAGGACATCAATTGGTCTTCTCTTATCTTGCAGACATCAAATATCGACACACTATGTTATTTGAAATATCAAAATATTAAACTCCAGCCCAGTTATAGGTGTTATTAACCTGAGCAGAAACTAACTCCAACTGACAGAATGTACACGATTCAATCCGGGATGTAATTAACAGCAGCAATAACAGCAGAATCCAACCCCTGCAGTCACTTGTGAACTCGCTGGTGTTTCAGTAGGTTGGATGACTGAGCGAATCCATTCCCACATTCAGAGCAGGCGAATGGCCTCTCACCAGTGTGAATACGCTGGCGTGTCAGCAGGTTGAATGACTCAATGAATCCCTTCCCACACTCACAGCATCTGAACGGTCTCTCCCCAGAATGAACTCTCTGGTGTCTCAGCAGGTTGGTTGACTGAGTGAATCCCTTCCCACACACGGAGCAGGTGAACGGTCTATCCCCAGTGTGAACTCTCTGGTGACTTACAAGGTAGGATGAACAAGTGAAGCCCTTCCCACACACAGAGCAGGTGAATGGCCTCTCCCCAGTGTGAACTCGCTGGTGAGTTAGATGGTGGGATGACCGAGTGAATCGTTTCCCACACACGGAGCAGGTGAACAGTCTCTCCCCTGTGTGAATTTGCTGGTGAGTGAGAAGGTGGGATGACTGAGTGAATCCCTTCCCACACTCAGAGCAGGTGTACGGCCTCTCCCCAGTGTGAACTCGCTGGTGTCTCAGCAAGTTGGTTGACTGAGCGAATCCCTTCCCACACACGGAGCCGGTGAACAGCCTCTCCCCAGTGTGAACTCGCTGGTGTTTCAGCAGTTCGGATGAGTGAGCGAATCCCTTCCCACACTCAGTGCAGGTGAGCCGCCTCTCCTGTGTATGAACGTGTTGGTGTTCAGTGAGGTGGGATGAACACTTGAAGCTTATCCCACAGTGAGAGCAGGTGAACGGCCTCTCCCCGGTGTGACTGCGCCGATGAATTTCTAGCTGGGACGGGGATTAGAATCCCTTCCCGCAGTCCCCACATTTCCACGGTTTCTCCATGGTGCGGGTGTCCTTGTGTCTCTCCAGGTTGAACGATCAGTTGAATCCTCGTCACACACAGATCACGTGTACGGTTTATCCCCGCTGTGAATGATGCGATGTGTTTTTCAGGCTGTGTAACTGGTTAAAGCTCTTTCCACAGTCAGTGCACTGGAACACTCTCACTCGGGTGTGTGTGTCTCTGTGCTTTTCCAGCCACACTGATGTTTGAATTATTTTCCCATAGGCAGAACAGGCAAACATTTCTCCTTCCACATTCAAAGGCTGATGATATTCAGGTACTTATCAATCGAAAGACTCTGTAAGATCTTGACGTGCTGTTTGGTTTGAGTTTCCCGTCTGCAAACCCTCCCCTTCGAACTGCGACCCTGAAGCCCCGCCCACTCTCCCTTTACAAAGATGGCCGCGAATGCGTACTGCTAAACGATCATTCAAGATGGCGGCGCACTGAACCGTCCAGCGTTCCTTTACAAACATGGCGGATGTTTTCCTGGGCCTGTTACCGGGAAAGAACGCCGGAGCTTCAAACGCTGAACCTGGACATTCTTATTAGCTTTGCGCCTATAGCAGGTGCTTATGAAGCCCACCAGCTGGGTGCGTTACCTCCCTGCGCCGTCCGCTCCTTACCCGCCGTAAAGCTGCGTCTCCAGCTTGTGTCCGCTTCCAGCACTCACACGGCCCGGATCACAGTGACACACTGCGCATGCTCCAAATACAGGTGGGCACTGCGCCTGCGCGTTGGCTCCTCCAGTGTGAATAGGACACATTCTCCCCTGCGGCTCATGCTGGGGAACAGCCCCGCCATTGGAAGCCCCAATTAGAAAATAGAGAATGATTTTCTCTGATCCGAGTGAGAGAAAATTCATCAATAATTCACACAGAAACCCAAATGCACGGGCACTCTGGCATGGTTCTGTCCTGGATGTGATTCAAAACAGAGTCCAAACCCCTGCAGTCACATGTGAACTCACTGGAGTCTCAGCAGGTGGGGTGAATTTCTTCCCAGACACAGGATATTGAAACAGCCTCTCTCCAGTATCAATATACTGATCGTGCATCAGCTGCTTTGAACTTTGAAAGCTTTTCTCACAGTCAGAGTATTTAAAGCAACGGTTCTCAATGTGGACACTCTGGAATGTCAACAATTGGAACATTGGAATGAATCCCTTCCCACACGTGAAGTATCTAAACGGCCTCTCTCCAGTGTGACTGTGCTGGTGTGTCAGTAAATGGGATGATCGAGTGAATCCCTTTCCACAAACAGCACAGTGAATGGATTCTCCCCATTACGAACAAGCTAGTGTGGTAGCAGGTGACATGAATGAGTGAATCTCTTTCCACACTCAGCTATTAAACGGCCTCTCCCCGGTGTGACTGTGTCCATGAGTTTCCACCTCAGATGGACAACTGAATCCGTTCCTGCAGTCCCCACATTTACACTGTTGATTCAGGTGGGCGCACGAGTCTCACAGGCTAGATGATTGGTTGAAGGTGGATCCACACACAGATCACGTGTTCTGTTTCTCCTACTGTGATTGGTGGTTTTCCTTCTATATCCAAAGGCCGATGAGATTCAGGTCCTGATGAATCCGGTGAATCTATCAGATATTGACGCGATGTTTGGTTTGAGTTTCCCATCTGCAGAATCTTTTGAAACAAATGCTATTCCACCTTTAAACCAAACCTTTGTCACACTGCAAATTTCTGAAGTTTTTCAAAATTAAATAAGCAAGTCAAATGGATCATCAAAAAATAACGTGAAATTTTAGAAAGGCTCAAGTCTCAGAAATAAACAAGTTTAAAATCACTGCACAGTACAGAAGGGAGCGTCTGTTAATTGGAGCTCTGTTGGTGAAGTCCTCCGACACTTCAAGAGAAAGAACACTGTCCCTTTAAATATAAATATGCAGAGAAAGCTAAGTCACTGCCCCTTTAAATATCTACCCCATCACTCCAGGCAATAGGAGGAGGAACAGTGCACAGTCACTTTATATCCTGACCCAGCGGGCCAAGCGTAGGAACCTGCACTATGTGGGGACCACTTACACTGCGACACCAAATCCATGGACCACATACACTGTGGCACCAAATGGAAGGACCACTTACACTGTGACAAGAAATACACGGACCACTTGCACTGAAACTTCAAATCCAGGAACCACTTACACTGCGACACCAAATCCATGGAACACGTACACCGAGACACCAAATCCAGGGACCACTTACAGTGTGACACAAAATCCAGGGATCATTTACACAGAAACAGCAAATCAGGGACCTCTTACACTGAGACACCAAATCCAGGGACCACTGACAGAGGGACACCAAATCTACGGACCACTTACACTGAGACATCAAATCTAGGCACCACTTACACTGAGACACCAAATCCAAGGACCACATACACTGTGACACCAAATCCAGGGACCACTTAGAATGAGACAGCAAATCCAGTGCCCACTTACATTGATGAGAAGTCGCACAACACCAGGTTATAGTCCAACAGATTTATTTAAAATTACAAGCTTTCGGAGCTATCGCCCCTTCCTCAGGTAAAGTTACAGTGAGTGAATCTACAAAAGATCACAGAATATAAACACAGAAGCTGCAGAGATACAATCTTTCAGGGAAGGTGTCCTTACATCAAAGACACACCAAAAGCACAGCTTTGTCTTTGATGTAAGGACACCTTCCCTGAAAGATTGTATCTCTGCAGCTTCTGTGTTTATATTCTGTGAACTTTTGTAGATTCACTCACTGTAACTTTACCTGAGGAAGGGGCGATAGCTCCGAAAGCTTGTAATTTTAAATAAATCTGTTGGACTATAACCTGGTGTTGTGCGACTTCTCATTTTTGTCCACCCCAGTCCAATGCCGGCATCTCCGCATCATGACCACTTACATTGAGACACCAAATCCAGGGCCCACTTAGACTGAGACGCCAAATCCAGGGACCACATTCATTGAGACACCAAATCCAGGGACCACTTTCATTGAGACATCAAATCCAGTGACCACTTACATTGAGACACCAATTCCAGGGCCCACTTACATTGAGACACCAAATCCAGGGACCACTTACAGTGTGATACCAAATCCAGGGACGAATGAACTGTGACTCCAAATTCAGGGCCCACGTACACTGAGACACCAAATCCAGGGCCCACTCATACTGAGACACCAAATCCAGGGACTACTTAGAATGAGACACCAAATCCAGGGACCACTTACACTTTGACTTCAAATCCAGGGCCCACTTACACTGAGACACCAAGTCCAGGGCCCACTTACACTGAGACACCAAATCCAGGGCCCACTTACTCTGACACACCAAATCCAGGGATCACTTCGAATGAAACACCGAATCCAGGGACCACTTACACTGAGACTATAAACTGGAAATCAGAGAGCCTCAGTATGGGGAATGGTCATGTTGATGAAACCAGCTTTGATGAGGGTGAAAGGCGGGTAATGGATGAAGATATGACGGTGGAATCAGATGGCGACTGGTGGGTTCTCGTGACAGGTTATTATCAGAAACATGAATGAAAAAGGTGCGTCTAGTGACACTGGCATTGTCAATGGTGATTTCTAACCTTAATCGCTACCTCATAATCCTAATATCCTACCGACTAGATCAACAGAGGAGCTAAAAACCTGATATAGGAAGTATCAAAGAATCATAAAATCATAGAATGGTTACAGCGTGGAAGAAGGCCATTCGGCCCGTCGAGCCCGTGTCGGCTCTCTGCAAGAGCACCTCAGCTAATCCCACTCCCCCACCCTTTCCCCACCCTTTCCCCGGAGCCCTGCAAATGTTTTTCTTTCAGGTACTTATCCAACTCCCTTTTGAAAGTGTTGATTGAGTCTGCCTCCACCACCCTTTCAGTCAGTGCATTCCCGATCCTAACCACTCGCTGAGTAAAAAGGTTTTCCCCATGTCACCTTTAGTTCTTTTGCCAATCACCTTAAATCTGGCCTTCTGATTCTCGACCCTTCCGCCAATGGGAACAGTTTCTCTCTATCTACACTGTCTAGATCCCTCAGCATTTTAAACACCTCTATCTAATCTCCTCTCATACTCCTCTGCTCGAAGGAGAACAACCCCAGCTTTTTTAAAATTCGTTTTTATGGGATGTGAGCGTCGCTGGTAAGGCCAGCATTTATTGCCCATCCCTAATTGCCATTGAGAAGGTGGTGGTGAGCCGCCTTCTTGAACCGCTGCAGTCCGTGTGGTGAAGGTATTCCCACAGTGCTGATAGGTAGGGATTTTCAGGATTTTGACCCAGCGACGATGAAGGATCGGCGATATACTTCTAAGTCAGGATGGTGTGTGACTTGGAGGGGAACTTGGAGGTGAAGGTGTTCCCATGCGTCTGCTGCCCTTGTCCTTCTAGGTGGAAGAGGTCGCGGGTTTGGGAAGTGCTACTGAAGAAGCCTTGGCGAGTTGCTGCAGTGCATCCTGTAGATGGTACACACTGCAGCCACGGTACGCCGGTGGTGGAGGGAGTGAATGTTTAAGGTGGTGGATGGGGTACCAATCAAGCGGGCTGCTTTGTCCTGGATGGTGTCGAGTTTCTTGAGTGTTGCTGGAGCTGCACTCATCCAGGCAAGTGGAGAGTATTCCATCACACTCCTTACTTGTGCATTGCAGATGGTAGAAAGGCTTTGGGGAGTCAGGAGGTGAGACACTCGCCGCAGAATAACTAGCCTCTCCAGTCTATCCACGTAACTGAAGTCCCTCATCCCTGGAACCATTCTCATTAATCTTTTCTGCACCCTCTCTAAGGTCTTCACATCCTTCCTAAAGTGCGGTGCCCAGAATTGGACACAGTACTCCAGTTGAGGCCGAGCCAGTGTTTTATACGGATTCATTATAATTTGCTTGCTTTTGTACTTTATGAAGCCCAGGATCCCGTAAGCTTTTTCAACTGATTTCTCAACCTGCCCTTCAACGATTTGTGCACATGTAGCCCCAGCTTTCTCTGTTCATGCACCCACTTTAGGATCGTACCATTTAGTTTACATGTCCTCTCCTCATTCTTTCTACCAAAATGTATCACTCCGCACTTTTCTGCATTAAATTTCATCTGCCACGTGTCCGTCCATTTCACCAGTCTGTCTCTGTCTTCCTGAAGTCTGTCACTATCCTCCTCACTGTTCACTATACTTCCAAGTTTTGTGTCATCAGCAAATTTTGAAATTGTGCCCTGTACACCCATGTCCAAGTCATTAATATATATTAAGAAAAGCAGTGGTCCTAGAACCAACCCCTGGGGAACTGTACAACTTCCTCCAGTCCGAAAAACAACCGTTCACCACTACTCTCTGTTTCCTGTCACTTAGCCAATTTCGTATCCATGCTGCCACTGTCCCCTTTATTCCATGGGCTTCAAATTTGCTGAAAAACCTATTATGTGGACTTTATCAAACGCCTTTTGGAAGTCCATGTACACCACACCAACCGCATTGCCCTCATTAACCCTCTCTGTTACCTCATCAAAAAAATCGATGAAGTTGGTTAAACACGAGTTGCCTTTAACAGATCTGTGCTCGCTTTCCTTAATAAATCCACACTTGTCCAAGTGACTGTTAATTTTGTCCCTGATTCTTGTTTCTAAAAGCTTCCCCACTACCAATGTTAAACTGACCAGTCTATAGTTGCTGGGTTTAATTTACAACCTTTTTTGAACAAGGATGTAACATTTTCAATTCTCCAGTCCTCTGGCACCACCCCCGTTTCTAAGGAGGATTGGAAGATTATGATCAGTACCTCTGCAATTTCTTCCTTCACTTCCCACAGCATCCTAGGATGCATCCCATCCGGTCCTGGTGATTTATCTACTTTAAGTACATCCAGCCTTTCTAGTACCACATCTTTATCAATTCTTATCCCATCCAGTATCTCCTCTACCTCCTCCTTTACTATGTCTATGGCAGGATCCTCTTCCTTGGTGAAGACAGATACAAAGTACTCGATTAGTATCTCAGCCATACCCTCTGCCTCCATGCGTAGGTCTCCTTTATGGTCCCTAATCGGCCCCACCCGTCCTCTTACTACCCTTTACTATTTATATGCCTATAGAAGACATTTGGATTACCTTTTATGTTAGCTACCATTCTATTCTCATACCCTCTCTTTGCCCCTCTTATTTTCTTTATCACTTCTCTTCTGAACTTTCTATATTTAGCCTGATTCTCAGATGCATTCTCGACCTGACATCTGTCATACGCGCTCTTTTTCTGCTTCATCATATTCTCTATCTCTTTCATCATCCAGGGAGCCCTGACTTTAATTGCCCTGCCTTTTCCCCTTGTGGGAATGCACCTGAACTGTACCTGAACTATTTCCTCTTTACAGGCAGCCCATTGTTCCATTACATAGAAACATAGAATCTAGGAGCAGGAGTAGGCCATTCGGCCCGTCGAGCCTGTCTCCACCATTCAATACGATCATGGCTGATCATCCAAATCCAGTACCCTGTCCTTGCTTTAATCCCCACAGTACACATATCCCACCCAACCCCCATAACCCCACGTATTTAATTCCCCCTAACATATCCCATCCTATCCCCATAACCCCACATATTTAATCCCCCCTAACACTAAGGGTCAATTTATCATAGCCAAATCAACCTAACCCGCACATTTTTGGACTGTGGGAGGAAACCGGAGCACCCGGAGAAAACCCACGCAGACACGGGGAGAATGTGCACATTCCACACAGACAGTCACCCGAGGTCAGATTCGAACCCGGGTCCCTGGCGCTGTGAGACACCAGTGCTAACCACTTTGCCACCGTGATTACAGTTTTGCCTGCTAATCTTTGATTCCACTTTACCCGGGCCAGATCCGTTCTCATCCCACTGAAATTGGCCTTCCCCCAGTTAAACATTTTTACTCTAGATTTCTCCCCGTCCTTTTCCATAGCTAATCTAAACCTTATGATACTATGATCACTGTTGCCTAAATGTTCCCCTACTGACACTTGCTCCACTTGACCTACCTCATTCCCCAGAACCAGATCCAGTAATGCCTCCTCCCTCATTGGGCCAGAAACATACTGATCAAGAATGTTCTCCTGAACACATTTCAGAAATTCTTCCTCCGCCCTGCCCTTTACACTGTTACTATCCCAGTCTGTATTCGGATTGTTGAAGGCCTCCATTATCACTACTCTATAGTTCTTGCACCTCTGTGTAATTTCTCTGCAAATTTGCTCCTCCATATCTTTCCCACTAGTTGGTGGTCTATAGAATACATCTAGTAGTGTAATGGCACCTCTATTATTGCTTAACTCTCGCCCTATAGATTCTGTCCTTGAGCCCTCCAGGACATCCTTCCTCTCCAGCACTGTAACATTCTCCTTAAAAAATAGTGGCACACCACCTCCTATCTTTCCATCCCTATCGCTCCTGAACAACTTACAGCCAGGAATATTTAATAACCAATCCTGCCCTTTTTTGAGCCAGGTCTCCGTTATTGCCACGGCATCGTATTACTATGTGGCTATTTGTGCCTGCAGCTCACCAACCTTGTTTACTATGCTTCGTGCGTTCACATACATACACTGTAAATCTATCTTAGATCATCCTGTGTTCTCTCTTAGTCTGACCCCACCTAATACCTCACTATTTCTTGCTTTAGTGCTATCCGTCTCTCTCAATCATTTGTGCCCTTTGTTTCTATCCTGCTATATCCTGGTCCCCAAACCCCTGCCAACTTAATTTAAATTTTTCCCAACAGCACTCGCAAACCTCCCCGCGAGGATATTGTTTCCAGCTCTGTTGAGGTGCAACCCGCCCGGCCTGTACAGGTCCCAGCTCCCCCAGAACCGGTCCCAATTCCCCAGGAATCTGAAGCCCTCCCTCCTGCATCATCTCTCCAGCCACACATTCATCTGCTCTATCCTCCTATTTCTATACTCACTCGCGCGTGGCACCGGGAGTAATCCAGAGATTACTACCTTTGAGGTACTGCTTTTTAATCTCTTTCCCAGCTCCCTAAAATCTGTCTGCAGGACCTCATCCCTCTTTCTACCTACGTTGTTGGTACCAATATGGACAACGACCTCTGGCTGTTCACACTCCCCCCTCAGAGTGTCCTGCAGCCACTCAGTGACATCCTTAACCCTGGCACCAGGGAGGCAACATACCATCCTGGAGTCAGGTCTGCAGCTGCAGAAACGCCTGTCTGCTCCCCTAACTATCGAATCCCCGACCACAATTGCCTTCCCAACCTTCCTCCACCCTCCCCCGCCCCTGTACACCTGAGCCACCCGTGGTGCCGTGGTCTTGGCTCTGGCTATAGTCCCCAGAGGGACCATCTCCCTCACCAGTATTCAGTATTAAATACGCTTTGGAGAGCGAGATGCACTCCGGGGACTCCGGTACTATGACGAAATCGATAGAGAGTAAGATGAAGCAGAAAAAGTGGGTGTATGACAGATATCAGGTTGAAAATACAAGTGAGAACCAGGCTGAATATAGAAATTTCAGAGGGGAAGTGAAAAAGTGAATAAAGGGGCAATGAGAGAGTATGAGAATAGAATGCCAGCTAACATAAAAGGGAATCCAAAAGTCTTCTATAAGCAGATAAATAGTAAACGGATAGTAAGAGGAGGGATGGGGCCAATTAGTGACAAAAAAGGAGACCTATGCTTGGAGGCAGAGGGCATGGCTGAGGTACGAAATGAGGTAATTGAGATACTGGACGGGGTAAAAATTGATAAAGAGGAGGTACTAGAAAGACTGTCTGTACTTAAAGTAGAAAAGTCAAGATGGGATGTATCCTATGATGCTGAGGGAAGTAAAGGTGGAAATCGCGGAGGTACTGGCCCTAATATTCCAATCCTCCTTAGATGGGAGTGGTGGGAGGGGGGCGGGCTAGGGTGGTGCCAGAGGCCTAGAGAATTGCAACTGTTGCGCCCTTGTTCAAAAAAGTGTGTACGGATAAACCCAGCAACTACAGGCCAGTCAGTTTAACCTCGGAAGTGAGGAAGCTTTCAGAAACGATAAATTAATAGGCACTTGAACAAGTGTGGATTAATTAAGGAAAGCCAGCCCGGATTTGTTAAAGGCAAATCGTGTTTAATTAACTTGATTGAGATTTTTGATGAGGTAACAGAGAGGGTTGATTAGGGCAATGCGGTTGACGTGGTGTACAGGGACTACCAAAAGGCGTTTGATAAAGTGCCACATAATAGGCTTGCCGGCAAAGTTGAAGCCCATGGAATAAAAGGAACTGCGCCAGAATGGATACGAAATTGGCTAAGTGACAGGAAGCAGAAAGTAGTGGTGAACGGTTGTTTTTCGGACTGGAGGAAGGTATACAGTGGTGTTCCCCAGGGGCCGGTACTAGGATCACTGCTTTCCTTGATATATATTAATGATTTGGACTTTGGTGTACAGGGCACTATTTCAAAATTTGTGGATGACACAAAACCTGGAAGTATAGTGAACAGTGAAGAGGATAGTGACAGACTTCAAGAGGACATAGACAGGTGAAATGGGTGGACACGTGGCAGATGAAGTTTAATGCAGAAAAGTGCGAAGTGATACATTTTGGTAGGAAGAACAAGCAGAGGCAATATAAACTAAAGGGTAGAATCTTAAAGGGGGTGCATGAACAGAGAGACCTGGGTATATGTGCATAAATCGTTGAAGATGGCAGGACAGGTTGAGAAAGTGATTAAAAACATACGGGCTTTATAAATAGAGGCATTGATTACAAAAGCAAGGAAGCTTTGATAAACCTTTATAAAACACTGGTTCGGCCACAACTGCAATATTGTGTCCAATTCTGGTCACTACACTTTAGGAAGGATGTGAAGGCTTTAGAGAGGGTGCGGAAAAGATTTACAAGAATGGTTCCAGGGATGAGGGACTTCAGTTACGTGGATAGACTGCAGAAGCTGGGATTGTTCTCCTTAGAGCAGAGAAGGTTGAGAGTAGATTTGACAGAGGTGTTCAAAATCATGAGGGGACTAGACAGAGTAGATAGAGAAACTGTTCCCATTGGCGGAAGGGTCGAGAACCAGAGGACTTTCTCCAACAAGCGAGAGTCTAACCACCTCCCCTTGACATTCAACGGCATTACCATCGCCAAATCCCCCACCATCAACATCCTGGGGGTCACCATTGACCAGAAAATTAACTGGAGCAGCCACATAAATACTGTGGCAACAAGAGCAGGTCAGAGGCTGGGTATTCTGCGGCGAGAGTCTCGCCACCTGACTCCCCAAAGTCTTTCCACCATCTACAAGTAAGGAGCGTGATGCAATACTCTCCACTTGCCTGGATGAGTGCAGTTCCAACAACAGTCAAGAAGCTCGACACCATCTAGGACAAAGCAGCCCGCTTGATTGGCACCCCATCCACCACCTTAAACATTCACTCCCTCCACCACCAGCGTACCGTGGCTGCAGTGTGTACCATCTACAAGGTGCACTGCAGCAACTCGCCAAGTATTCTTCAGCAGCACC
This sequence comes from Squalus acanthias, assembly GCA_030390025.1. Taxonomy (NCBI): domain Eukaryota; kingdom Metazoa; phylum Chordata; class Chondrichthyes; order Squaliformes; family Squalidae; genus Squalus; species Squalus acanthias. Next base: position 575,911 of record JASTWF010000102.1, read on the forward strand.
TCCCAAACCCGCGACCTCTTCCACCTAGAAGGACAAGGGCAGCAGGCGCATGGGAACACCACCACCTCCAAGTTCCCCTCTAAGTCACACACCATCCTGACCTAGAAGTATATCGCCGATCCTTCATCGTCGCTGGGTCAAAATCCTGGAACTCCCTCCCTAACAGCACTGTGGGAGTACCTTCCCCACACGGACTGCAGCGGTTCAAGAAGGCGGATCACCACCACCTTCTCAAAGGCAATTAGGGATGGACAATAAATGCTGGCCTTGCCAGCGACGCTCACATCCCATAAAAACTAATAAAAATTTAAGGTGATTGCACGAAGAACCAAAGGCGACATGAGGAAAATCTTCTTTTACGCAGTGAGTGGTTAGGATCTGGAATGCACTGCCTGAAAGCTTGGCGGAGGCAGATTCAATCGTGCCTTTCAAAAGAGATTTGGATAAGTACCTGATATAAAAATAAATTGCAGGGCTAGGGGAAAGGGTGGGGGAGTGGGACTAGCTGAAGTGTTCTTGCAGATATCTAACAGTGGATCGATGGGCCGAATGGCCTCCTTCTGTGTTGTAACCATTCAGAACAAGGAGCAGTAGAGGGGAATAGCAGAGACGCATTTAAGACGAATGTAGTTAAGAAACTAGAAATGAATAGAAGGATATATTGATAGGGTTAGAAGAAAAGGGATGGGAGGAGGCTGTTGTAGAGCATAAACAGCCGCATAAACCTGTTAGGCCGAACTGCACAGAAGACACATTGCCTTCTGTGTTGTAGACTCTATGTAACTCTCTGTAACTATGTCTGTAGTGTTCGCGGCTCTGTCCCACCACGGCCACTGCATGTTCATTCTTTTTCCTGAAGCGATGACATTTGGCTGTAGATGTCTGCATTATACTCGGAGACATGTTCTATTTCAGGAAACATCAAGGTGGAAGGGATTTGTTTGTTCAGATGACTGTAACTGACATGCAAGGTGATGCAATCTAATTGTATCTCTGGGGGTTAACACCAGTCATTAATAAGGGTTCATTTCTGTCACCGAGCACAGGTTGGAGACATCTCGAGCAGATCGGCTCTCGCAGAAAATGCACTCGCCAGCAAATGGTCAGTTGTTTGCCATTTACTATCCCGCCCTCGCAGCTATCGGGGTTCCAGGTGAGATATGAAGGTAATGTTGCAGCTCGTTATTGAACTGTCTGCCCGGGAGTTTTCTGAATGTGTTCTCAAAAGAACAACTACTTCAGTGTTGTCCCGTTACCCAACTTTCTATTGGTGCTCAGGAGGGCGTTTCCTTGAAATTCTTCAGTGTTTGGAATCTCCAGGAACTTTCAACCTCACAGCCAGACCAGCGCCACCTGCAGGTTATACATGGATGTTCAGGTAGCGAGGGTGGATTTTCACAATTGGACTGGGTGTGAATCCTCGCACAGAGAAATTGTCGCATTGTTGGAAATTACCCATGGCCTTATTTCCAGTCCCATGATCTGCTGTAGAACGAGTCATGCTGGCACACAGTTTACAAGGTGCGAGTCCGTGGATAACTTGGCCATCCCTTCTATTAAAGCTGATTTAATTCAATTACTGAGGCAGCTCGAACTATGCATTCAGATATGTTTAGCGGTGTCCGGGCCTGATGCTCGCTCGGTGCAAAAGACTCGCACCTTTCGTGGACAGTGAACATTGAGTTTTAATGATCTTAATGCACAACATGACCTGAACATGTTTATGTGTTGCTAGATGTGACGGTGCTCGTTAAATTAAGTTCCCATTTTAGATTGTATTACATATTTACAGCAGTCAACAGATTTAATAATTAAGAAGTTACTCGCTGAATTTAATAATTACTTCAGCGAATTACTGACAAGGTTAGTTCAATGAACAATATGATGACGTCATGTCAATAACTATTTACAGCAAACCATCACTCAGCTGATTGGTTTGATAATGAAATGTCAGTGACTGAATGTAACCAGTGCATTTACTGATGGTGTGTTAGGTCAGAGTTATTGACAACTGTTAATTAACAATGAAAATATCGCAGTTTCTATTAATTACGCTGTAAAAATATCAGAAGGTTGTGGGTTCAAGTCTCACTCCAGAGACTTGAGCACAAAATCCAGGCTGACACTCCAGTGCAGTGCTGAGGGAGTGCTGCACTGTCGGAGGTGCCGTCTTTCAGATGAAACGTTAAACCGAGGCTCCGTCTGCTCTCAGGTGGACTTAAAATATCCCATTGCACTAATTCGAAGAAGAGCAGGGGAATTATCCCCGGTGTCCTCGCCAATATTTATCCCTCAATAAACATAACAAGAACAGATTATCTGGTCATTATCACATTTCTGTTTGTGGGAGCTTGCTGTGCGCAAAGTGGTTGCCGCATTTCCTACATTACAACAGTGACTACACTTCAAAAAAAGTACTTAATTGGCTGTGAAGCACTTTGGGACGTCCTGAGATCGTGAAAGGCGCTATAGAAATGCAAGTCTTTCTTTCTTCCTTCTACGGTCAGTTGTTCTTCTTCCGGTCGCCATCCATTAGTTCGAAGAGACTGGAGAATCTCCGGTTGGCTCCTTAGTGCAGAGAAGGTTAACGGAAGATTTAATAGAGGTGTTCAACTCATGATGGGTTTTGATAGAATAAATAAGGAGATATGTTTCTAGTTGCAGAAGGGTGGGTAACCAGAGGACACCGATTTTTGGCAAAAGAACCAGAGGCGACATGAGGAATCATTGTTTTACACAGCGAGTTGTTGTGATCTGGCATGCACTGCCTAAAGGGGCGGTGGAAGCAGATTCAATACTAACTTTCTAAAGGGAATTGGAGAAATATTCGAAGGCGAGGAATTGCAGGGCTACAAGGAAAGAGCAGGGGGAGGGGGACTTATTGGACAGCACTTTGAAAGAGCCGGCACAGGCACGATGGGCCGAGTGGCCTCCTTCTATGCTGTACTGTTCTATGATTCTATGATTTAACCCAGCTTGACCCTCGGCCTCCTACTTCAGACCGGAGCATCCCCTTGGCCGGTTTACTGGAGCCGGTCAATCTGCATCTTGTTGCAATGTCCGATTCTGACTGCATGGCTCACACTAATCGCTCCCCAACCAACTATCCTGCAGGTTATAGGCTCAGACCCGGCTCTCACTGAGGGGTCCCTTGTGGGAAGTGCCGTCCTTGCAGTGATACCTGGTACCGTGTCCCTGTCCAGTGGTCAAGGGACAGCTGGAAGGAGAGCTGGGAGTTGTGTCCTTGCCAACATCCGTCCCTCACCCAATTACACAAAGATGCAGCTTGCTGGCCCAGGATTCCATTGCCTTTGTTCACCGCGCGCTGGCAGAATGGCGACTCCGTTTACCCAGAGAGCAACAGTCGTAATTCGGACTCATTCCGCGTGTGAAGCACTTTGCGATTCTCCTGAGGTGTAAATGGCGGTCGATCTCACTCTTTCTAATATTGATGATCAATTTGATATTATGTTTATCTTACCCCATTTAATGCGGGGGTTCATTATTGATTAATCGTCAGTTTATATCTGTTCTGTACGATGTTTAGTTTCGATCCCTTTCCCTTTTTGTCCCTAGTTCAGGGGTTTCTAGCTTCACGTCCAGCGAGTAAGTTTTTCCTTTGATTACATATTGTTCTTTATTTAGTAAATCTGTGCGGATCGAGCAAATGGAATAGTTTCCATCGATTGATCAAGTAATGAACTGGCAAATATTGTACAAAGTCTGGTGTAAGTAAGACATTGTCTGATGTGTAATTTCCATTTTTGCTCCTTTTTGCAGCGAACATTGTGGCGATTGTGATCCTGTCCCGTGGAAGGTGCGGTCTCTCCAGATGTATCACTCGGTACCTGGTGTCCATGGCGGTGACGGATCTCCTGCTCATTATCACCGCTGTGATATTGAATAGAATCGGTGGTATTTATTTCCGGAATAGCTTCCTGTCCAGGACACCAGCGTGTAGTCTCAGCACTGTGCTCATTTATTCATCCCGAGACAGTTCTGTCTGGTTAACGGTCGCTTTCACCTTCGATCGATTTGTGGCCATTTGTTGCCAGAAGCTGAAAACAAGATATTGCACCGAGAAAACGGCGGCTGTGGTTATCGGAACGATCTGTACACTGAGCTGTTTAAAAAACATCCCTTATTACCTCACATATGAGCCTTTGTACACAGTTAATAACGTGGCCTGGTACTGCAACATAAAACCTACTTTTTATGTTTCACCCGTTTGGACCGCGTTTGACTGGTTTGATCGAGTTTTAACCCCGTGTGCCCCGTTCCTCCTGATGTTACTGCTCAATGCTCTGACGGTCAGACACATTCTAGCGGCCAGTAGAGCCCGCAGGAGACTCCGGGACCACAGCAATTGGGGAGAATCAGAGTGACCCAGAGATGGAGAGCCGGAGAAAGTCCATCGTCTTACTCTTCACCATCTCGGGAAGTTTTATCCTGCTGTGGTTGACATATGTTATCAATTTTTTGTATGTCCGAATTGCAAACACTGATTATTTCACAGGTTTTAATTTCAGTAATCCAAAATTTATTCTGCAAGAAAGTGGAAACATGCTTCAGCTCCTCAGCTGCTGCACGAACACATGTATTTATACAGTGACTCAGAGTAACTTCAGACAGCAGTTAATGAACGCGCTGAAATATCCACTCAATCTAATTGTTAAATTAGTTCAATAATGAAACAATCAATTCCAGCAGTCAACCTCCAATAAACTCCGCGCTGTAGTCTTTCCTTCTCAGTCTCCAAAGCCGCCTCTCATTTATCGACACTTAATCGCCTCATTTAACGTTGTAAACTGGTCTATTTTCCCCAGCGCCCCGTCATTTCCTGTCGGTGCTGACTCCTACTTTAGTGCGGTCATCCGGGTAACTCAGTGTGAGGATTCGGACTTGATGCCAATTGGTTACAGCAAATCTCTTCTTAGCACACAACAGAGATCGATACATTTCGTATCTGACGGCAGTAATTTACAGTTTCGAATGGTTATTATCCGTTCAGTCACTGAACAGAGGGGCGTGCTTCCTCTTGTTCCTCCGCTAGGTATGTGCTAGGCTCCAGCCAGCAGTTACGGCCACCTACACAAGCTCGACCTCCTTCTTGTGTCTTCCACTTCTGCGTCTGACTGTTCACAATCCCTCTTCTTTAATCCTTGTAAGTGCCGAATATCTGACTCAATGGCCCAGAAATTCGGCCGAATACGGGAGAGTACGCACTGTGTACTCACCCATATTCGGTCCCGAAGTGCCGGATTCCTGCATGCACTGCGCATGCGCGGGAAACCGGCACTTCCGATATTGCGAAGGGGGCGGTTCCTAAGTGAACCGCGTGCGCACTACAGGCTGTGCGCACGCAGCACACTTAGGTTTTTTTTCAGGTTTGAACGCGAGGGAAAGTATTGAAGATTTTACACATGAAAAAAGGAGGCGTAAGACCCCCTTGGTAAGTAGTTAATTAAGTATTATTTAAAAAAAATTTCAACAGCTTTATCTTTTTTAGAGACTTTAAAGAAAGGTAAGTTAATTTTTATAACTTTTAAAAAGAATTTAAATTTTTTCAAAAATTTTAATTTTTGTTGAAAGTGGTTAATTTATTTAACTATAGTTATTTTATTAATGTGATGGTTTAAAAAAAATAATTGAGGTTTAGCTGTTCTTTTGGGGGCAAGTTGTATTCATAGTTTTGACAGCTCTTCCTGTCAAAACTATGAATGAAAGATGGTGTGCTGCCATTGGCTCTAACTGGCCCACGTGATCCCAGATGTCGCATCGAACTAACTGCGCCTCTGGGACATGCACACACTGCGCGCCGGCACCAGGGAGAGGCCCAGGAACTGAAGTTCGTGTGGGCCCGAACCATAAAGGCAGGCGCGGTAGGTAAGATCGCGCGTGATCCTTACCCCCGCGGCAACCATCGAAGTCTAATTTCTGGGCCATTAAGTCCAATCATGTTTTGTCCACACCAGGTTAAACTCTGGTTTTCACTTAACGAGCAAGTCTGCACGTAGGCACTTCCTTATCTCGTCTAACATCTTGCACAATGATACCCCAGTGTTTCATTTGGTTTTTCTCGATGTCACGTGCGGCATAGGCTTCGCAATGGTTTTAATCGATAGCTTAGTTCTGCAAAAGCTTACAGCGTATTAACTCTTTACATTATAACAGCAGTTGTTTTTTATGGAATAGCTTGGTCCGTGAGGTGGATGCTCTCAGCTGTCAGCCGTGGTAGCACTCTCGCCTCTCAGTTAGAAGATTGTGGGTTGAAGTCCCAATCCAGGCTGACACGCCAGTGCAGTACTGCCGGGATGCTGCTTTGTCAAATGGCGCCGTCTCTCAGGTCAGACATTAAACCGAGGTTCAGTCTTCCCGCTCAGGTGGATGTTAAAGAACCTATGGCACTATTTTGAAGAAGAGAAGAAGGGTTCTCCCGGTGCCCTGACCAATGATTATCGCTCATCCAATATCACTAAAACTGATCATCTGCTGATGTATTTATTTGCTGTTTGTGGGATCTTGCTGTGCGCAACTCCGTTGCCGCGTTTCCTACATTACAACAGTGGCTGTAAAGCACTTTGGGGCCTCCGTGGCTGTAAAGCGCTTTGGGGCCTCCGTGGATGTAAAGCACTCTGGGGTCTTCCTAAAGGTGGGAAAGACAAGTTATTTATTTCTCTGAGATGGGAACACCTTCACTTGTTCAGTCCTCGTTAGTCCCCGCCGCACAGCCGCAGTCCTGTGTCCATACACCCGGGACTGATCATTGCACCATGAATGGAGAAATCTGGACAAGCCAATGGGTTGGAGGATTGAAACTATGGCTAGTGAGTTATTGTCCCTATAATCAAACAATGTTACATCTCCTATAGCAGCGATAAGCTATAGAATTATTTTCCCTCTCTTTATTACCCGACTTGTTGTCTCCACTTTAACCATAAGCAGCGGTGTCCATTAATGAATGAGCTGCAGGCCCGAGTTGAAACATAACACTGTGAATTCACATCGTTCCTAGTTTTTCTCACCTGGAATCAATAAAACGGGAAGGAATAATTACTACATTACCAACACGGTAAATGTAAGAAAATAGCTTCCTCTCATCGTTACTTCTAGCGAAATTGAAAGCATGTTTGTACATTATTTTACTGGAAATCTCGGAAAGATGAAACTGTAAAGTGCCGACACACAGCACCGGTAATACATCTCGGTGGAGTTTTTTGTCATGTTGCTCTGTTCCATTCATGGTTGGTTCACTAAACGACCCACAGTTTTATATCACAAGCTTTGCCCGTTCTAATTTGAGGAACAAATCTTCAGAATTTTACAGGTCATGAACCTCCCCGATAAATTCTAGCGGCATCTGTTGCTGTGAAGCGATATGAATGTGTATACTCAGGCTGAGAACAATGAACGGAAGGGGTAGGTGTTAGTGAAAACATGAAGCTGTACCAGGCCAACTGATGATCAGGCACTGACTGGCACTTGTTCAATGTATAAAATTCACTGTCACCTCTATGGCCTTAAACGTAATGCTGGTATTTCAGCAAAACAACACGTTGCTCTCCCATATGATATTCTCTGATGACTAATATCAGCAGACCAAAGGGTAACTGCTCCTTATCATTCCGGTGAATCTGCGCTGCACCCACTCCAAGGCTAATATATTGGCCCTGAAATCGCGGTGTCTGTAAAGGCTTACTCTCAGACTACACCGTGGCAATCCCTTTGAAATTCCCCGCAAATCCCGGATTTCCACATGCGCGAGCGCAAAATCCGGATCTTGCGGCCTGTCAATGTAAGCATTGACAGGCCCTCTACGGGGGCTCTGGAAAAGCAATCGTTGGCGCAGAGTTGGGCTATTTGCCCCGCGACTGGCCAGCAATTGCCCACGTAAGTCTTACGGTTGATGCAATTAGGTGTAGGGCCTGCTTGCATCAGCGTAAGGGAATATATATGGCTTAACTAAAACATTTAGAAATCCCAAATTATGCAGATGCACTTTATTAAATGAGTTTATGCAAATCTTAGCCCGGATTACAGTCTTAATGATGTTTAAAATTATTATTAAAAATTAAATTTTCACTGAGATTGGTGCAATGAAGGAACTTATGAATAACATTGCAATTCTGTGCATTGCATAATTATTAGATTTTGTGATTCCATTGCTCCTCATTAGGGGATTCCCTTCATAAATAATTGTAATGGAATTCTCCTTTGTCATTGGAGGACCCGGCCCACGTGATCTGTAGTAGGCTTCCGAACCGCCTGCGTCCCTGGGATCCGTGGGCCTTTACCCTCATAACACCTGGAGACCTGAGACCGGAACTCTCCACAGCCTGGGATCCGTGTGCCTTTACCCTGCAGTACACCTGGAGACCTGAGACCGGAACTCTCCAGAGCCTGGGATCCGTGGGCCTTTACCCTGCCGTATACCTGGAGACCTGAGACCGGAACTCTCCACAGCCTGGGATCCGTGGGCCTTTACCCTGCCGTACACCTGGAGACCTGAGACCGGAACTCTCCACAGCCTGGGATCCGTGGGCCTTTACCCTGCCGTACACATGGAGACCCGAGACCGGAACTCTCCACAGCCTGGATCCCTGGGCCTTTACCCTGCCGTACAAATGGAGACCCGAGACCGGAACTCTCCACAGCCTGGGATCCCTGGGCCTTTACCCTGCCGTGCACCTGGAGACCTGAGACCGCAACTCTCCACAGCCTGGGAGCCAGGAACTAACTTTGTAAGTGTTTCGAGGGTCGGAGGCGTCCTCCGGAGTTGCACCTCTGACCGCAATTTCTAGGCCATTGTTCAGAGTTGTGCTTAACAACAACAAAAAATTGCATTTAATAAAATGTCCCAAGCCGCTTCACATGAGCGTTATCAAACACAAATGTGACACCGAGCCATATAAGGAGATAATAGGACAGATCAGCAAAAGTTTGGTCAAAGAGTTGTACTTCAGAAGCGTCTTAAAGGTAGAGAGAGACAGTTAGAGAGATGGATGGTTTAGGGAGGGAATTCCAGAGCTTAGGCCCTTGGCAGCTTAGAGCACGGCCACCAATGGCGAAGCGATTAAAATCAGGGATACGCAAGAGGTCAGAATTGGCGGCGCACAGAGATCTCGGAGGGTTGTAGGGTTACAGGAGGTTACAGAGATAGAGAGGGATGAGGCCATGGAGGGAATTAAAGCAAGAATTAAAATTATAAAATCACAGCGTTGTTGGACTGGGAGCCAATGTGGGACAGCGAGCACAGGGTGATGGGTGACCGATACTTAGTGCGAGTTAGGACACGGGAAGCAGAGTTTTGGATGAGCTTCAGTTTATGGAGGGTGGAAGATGGGAGACCAACCAGGAGAGCATTGTTATAGTCAAGTCCAGAGGTAACAAATGCATGGATGAATGCATAAGCAGCAGATGAGCTGAGGCAGGGGCGGAGTCGGGTGGAGTTATGAAGGTGGAAGTAGGCGGTCTAGGTGATGGATGGGATATGTGGTCAGATACTCATCTCACGGTCACTTATTACACCAAGGTTGTGAACAGTCTGGTTCAGCCTCAGACAGTTGCCAGGGAGAGGGATGGAGTCAGTGGCTCGGGAACGGAGTTTGTGGCAGAGACCAAAGACAATGGTTTTGGTCTTCCCAACATTAAGAAATTTCAACTCATGAAGTATTGGATGTAGGACAGGAAGTGTGACAAATCTGAGCGAATTGCAGGGTCGAGAGAGGTGGGGGTGAAGTAGAGTTGGGTGTCATCAGCCTACATGTGGAATCTGCCGTAGTTTGTTCAGATGATATCGCCGAGGGGCAGCATGTAAATGAGAAATAGGAGGGGGGCCAATGATAGATCCTTGGGGGACTCCAGCGGGATCAGCGCGGGAGTGGGAAGAGAAGGAGGCCCAGAACTGAACACAATACTCTAAATGGAGTTTAACTCGAGCTTATACATGTCATTCTATTTCCACCTCTT
>JASTWF010000102.1:590879-604871 GCA_030390025.1 Squalus acanthias
TAACTCGTCTCTTCAATCTACCCTCTCCTCTCCCTTCGCCTTCCGGCCTCTCCTTTCCTTTCCTTTCCTCTCATTTATTCCCTCCACTTCTCTTTCCTTCCCCATCAATGAGCAAAATAAATCATAGGATATCCGCCGAGTGGGAGACTTCAATGTTGGGAAGGCATTTTTCCCTATGACTCCATACTGACCATTGTATTATCAGTCCCCGTGTATCTGTACTGACCATTTTATTATCAGTCCCCATGTATCCTTACTGACCATTTTATTATCAGTCCCCATGTATCCTTACTGACCATTGTATTATCAGTCCCCGTGTATCCTTACTGACCATTGTATTATCAGTCCCCGTGTATCCTTACTGACCATTGTATTATCAGTCCCCATGTATCCTTACTGATCATTGTACTATCAGTCCCCATATATCCTTGATGCGGAGATGCCGGTGTTGGACTGGGGTGGACCTTCATGTTATCAGCCGCACGTATCCTTACTGACCATTGCAGTATTTGACCCAATGTATTCTTACTGATCATTGTATAATCCGTCCAATATATCTTTACTGAACACTGCATTATCGGTCCCCATGTATCCTTACTGACCATTGCATTATAAGTTCCCATGCATATAACTGACCATTTCATTATCAGCCCCATCTATCTTTACTGACCATTCTATTATCAGTCCCCCATGTAATTCACCGACCATTAATTATTAGCCCCCAGGTATCCTTACTGACCATTGGATTAACCGCCCATGTATCCTGATTCACCACTGCATTGTCACCCCCATGTATCCCCACTGATCAGTGCATTATCATCCCCATATTTCTGTATATACTTACTGTTCATTGCATTCACTGCCTAATATATCTTTACTGAGCATTACATGAAGAACCCGGTCGTGCCCTGATTGACCTTTGCATTCCCTGCCAGCATGAACCATTACAGTCCGTTGTAGTATATTTTCCCTTGAATCCTGACAGATAATTGCATTATCATTCCCCATTTATCTTTACTGACCATTGAATTACAGGTCTCCGTGTGTTCTTACAGAACATTTCATTATCTTTACCCAAGTATCCTCACTCTAGTTGAATTATTAGTCCCCATGTATCCTTACTGACCATTGTATTATCAGTCCCCATGTATCCTTACTGATCATTCAATTATCAACCCCCGTGTATCCTTACTGACTATTATTTTATCAGTCCCCATGTATCCTTATGACCATTGTATTATCAGCCCCCATGTATCATTACTGACCATTGTATTATCAGTCCCCATGTATTCTTACTGACCATTGTATTATCAGTCCCCATGTATCCTTAGTGAGCATTTCATTATCAGTCCCCAAGTATCAAAGCTGACCAATGTGTTATTAGTCCCCATGTATCCTGACTGACCATTGTATTATCAGTCCCCATATATCCTTAGTGACCATTGTATTATCAGTCCCCATGTATCCTTACTGACCATTGGTTTAACAGTCCCCATGTATCCTTACTGACCATTGTATTATCAGCCCCCATGTATCCTTACTGACCATTGTATTATCAGTACCCATGTATCCTTGCTGACCATTGTATTATCAGTCCCCATGTATCCTTACTGACCATTGTATTAACAGTCCCCATGTATCCTTACTGACCATTGGTTTAACAGTCCCCATGTATCCTTACTGACCATTGTATTATCAGTCCCCATATATCCTTACTGACCATTGTATTATCAGTCGCCAGGTACCCTTACTGACTATTGGATTATCAGTCCCCAAAGTATCTTTACTGAACATAGTATTATCAGTCCCCATGTATCCTTACTGATCATTGTATTATCAGTCCACATGTATCCTCACTGACCATTGCATTATCAGTCCCCATGTATCCTTACTGACCATTGTATTATCAGTCCCCATATATCCATACTGACCATTGTATTATCAGTCCCGTGTATCCTTACTGATCATTGTATTATCAGTCCACATGTATCCTCACGGACCATTGTATTATCAGTCCCCATTTACCATACTGACCATTGTATTATCAGTCCCGTGTATCCTTACTGATCTTTGTATTATCAGTCCCCATGTATCCTTACTGACCATTGTATTATCAGTCCCCATATATCCATACTGACCATTGTATTATCAGTCCCCATGTATCCTTACTGACCATTGTATTATCAGTCCCCATGTATCCTTACTGACCATTGTATTATCAGTCCCCATGTATCCTTACTGATCATTGTATTATCAGTCCAAATGTATCCTCACTGACCATTGTATTATCAGTCCCCATTTATCCATACTGACCATTGTATTATCAGTCCCGTGTATCCTTACTGATCTTTGTATTATCAGTCCCCATGTATCCTTATTGACCATTGTATTATCAGTTCCATGTATCCTTACTGACCATTGTATTATCAGTCCCCAAAGTATCCTTATTGACCATTGTATTATCAGTTCCATGTATCCTTACTCACCATTGTATTATCAGTCCCCGTGTATGCTTACTGACCATTGTATTATCAGTCCCCATGTATCCTTACTGACAATTGTATTATCAGCCCCCAAGTATCCTTACTGCCCATTGTATTATCAGTCCCCATGTAACCTTACGGACCATTGTATTATCAGTCCCCATGTAATCTTATTGACCATTGTATTATCAGCATCCATGTATCCTTACTGACCATTGTATTATTAGTCCCGAAAGTATTCTTACTGACCATTGTATTATCAGCCCTCATGTATCCATACTGATCATTGTATTATCAGCCCTCATGTATCCATACTGACCATTGTATTATCTGTCACCAAAGTATTCTACTGACCATTGTATTATCAGCCCTCATGTATCCATGCTGACCATTGTATTATCAGCCTCCATGTGTCCATAATGACCATTGTAATATCAGCCCTCATGTATCCATACTGACCATTGTATTATCAGTCCCCAAAGTATTCTTACTGACCATTGTATTATAAGCCCTCATGTATCCATTCTGACCATTGTATTATCAGTCTCCATGTGTCCATACTGACCATTGTATTATCAGTCCCGTGTATCCTTGCTGACCATTGTGTTATCAATCCCCATGTATCCTTACTGACCATTGTATTATCAGTCCACATGTATCCTTATTGACCATTGTATTATCAGTCCCGTGTATCCTTACTGACCATTGTATTATCAGTCCCCAAATTATCCTTACTGACCATTGTATTATCAGTCCCCATGTATCCTTACTGACCATTGTATTATCAGTCCCCATGTAATCTAACTGACCATTTTATTATCAGTCTCCAAAGTATCCTTACTGACCGTTGTATTATCAGTCCCCATCTAACGTTACTGATCATTGTATTATCAGTTGCCATGTATCCTTACTGATCATTGATTTAGCAGTCCCCATGTATCCATACTGACAATTGTATTATCAGTCCCCATGTAACCTTACTGACCATTGTATTATAAGAACATAAGAACATAAGAAATAGGAGCAGGTGTAGGGCAATCGGCCCCTCGAGCCTGCTCCGCCATTCAATAAGATCATGGCTGATCTGATCCTAACCTAAAATCTAATGAACACAAGAAGTAGGAGCAGGACCCGGCCACTCAGCCCCTGGGACCGCTCCGCCACCCACAGGGCCTTGACCGATCCGAACTCAGCCTCACGTCCAATTTCCTGCCCGCTCCCCGTAACCCCTAATTCCCTTTACTTCTAGGAAACTGTCGATTTCTGTTTTAAATTTATTTAATGATGTAGCTTCCACAGCTTCCTGGGGCAGCAAATTCCACAGACCTACTACCCTCTGAGTGAAGAACTTTCTCCTCATCTCAATTTTGAAAGAGCAGGCCCTTATTCTAAGATTATGCCCCCTAGTTTCACCCATCCTTGGGAACATCCTTACCGCATCCACCCGATCAAGCCCCTTCACAATCTTATATGTTTCAATAAGATCGCCTCTCATTCTTCTGAACTCCAATGAGTAGAGTCCCAATCTACTGAACCTCTCCTCTTATGTCCACCCCTTCATCCCCGGGATTAACCGAGTTAACCTTCTTTGTACTGCCTCGAGAGCAAGTATGTCTTTTCTTAAGTATGGACACCAAAACTGTACGCAGTATTCCAGGTGCGGTCACACCAATACCCGATATAACTGCAGCAATATCTCCCTGTTTTTATAATCTATCCCCCTAGAAATAATAGCCAACATTCCGTTGGTCTTCTTGATCACCTGCTGCACCTGCATACTAACTTTTTGATTTTCTTGCACCAAGACCCCCAGATCCCTTTGTACTGCAGTACTTTCCAGTTTCTCGCCATTAAGATAATAACTTGCTCTCTGATTTTTCCTGCCATAGTGCATAACCTCACATTTTCCAATATTGTATTGCATCTGCCAAATCTCCGCCCACTCACCCAGCCTGTCTATATCCCCTTGTAGGTTTGTTTTGTCCTCCTCACTTTCTACTTTCCCTCCCATCTTTGTATCATCTGCAAAGTTTGATATGTTACACTCGGTCCCCTCCTCTAAATCGTTAATATAGATTGTAAAGAGTTGGGGACCCAGCACCGACCCCTGCAGAACACCACTGGCTACTGGTTGCCAGTCCGAGAATGATCATTTATCCCAACTCTCTGCTTCCTGTTAGATAACCAATCCTCCACCCATGCCAGAATATTACCCCCAATCCAGTGATTTTTTATCTTGAGCAATAACCTTTTATGTGGCACCCTGTACGTTATGTCCTCAAAGAAATCCAGCAAATTTGTCAGACATGACTTCCCCTTCATAAAGCCATGCTGACTTTGTCCTATTAAATTACGTTTATCTAAATGTTCCGTTACTGTCTCCTTAATAATAGACTCCAAAATTTTACCCACCACAGATGTTAGGCTAACTGGTCTATAATTTCCAGCCATCTGCCTACTACCCTTTTTAAATAAGATTGTTACATTAGCAGTTTTCCAATCGGCCGGGACCTTTGCTGAGTCCAGGGAATTTTGGAAAATTATTATCAGTTCACATGTATCCTTAATGACCATTGGAGTATCATTCCCCATGTATCCTTACTGACCATTGTATTATCAGTCCCCATGTATCCATACTGATCATTGTATTATGAGTCCCCATGTATCCTTACTGATCATTGAATTAACAGTCCCCATGTATCCTTAGTGACCATTCCATTATCAGTCCCCAAGTATCCAAACTGACCAATGTATTATTAGTCCCCATGTATCCTGACTGCCCATTGTATTATCAGTCCCCATGTATCCTTACTGACCATTGTATTATCAGCCCCCATGTATCCATACTGACCATTTTATTATCAGTCCCCATGTATCCTTAGTGACCATTGTATTATCAGTCCCCATTTATCCATACTGACCATTGTATTATCAGTCCCCATTTATCCTTACTGACCATTGTATCAACAGTCCCCATGTATCCTTACTGACCATTGGTTTAACAGTCCCCATGTATCCTTACTGACCATTGTATTATCAGTCCCCATATATCCTTACTGACCATTGTATTATCAGTCCCCAGGCACCGTTACTGACCATTTGATTATCAGTCCCCAAAGTATCCTTACTGAACATTGTATTATCAGTCCCCATGTATCCTTACTGATCATTGTATTATCAGTCCCCATGTATCCTTACTGACCATTGTATTATCAGTCCCGTGTATCCTTACTGACCATTGTATTATCAGTCCCCATGTATCCTTACTGACAATTGTGTTATCAGTCCTCATGTAATCTTACTGAACAGTGTATAATCGCCCCCCATGTATCCTTACTGACCATTGTATTATCAGCCCCCATGTATCCTTACTGATCATTGTATAATCAGCCCCCATGTATCCTTACTGACCATTGTATTAACAGTCCCCAAAGTATCCTTACTGATCATTGTATTATCAGTCCCCATGTAATCTTACTGACCATTGTATTATCAGTCCACATGTAATCTTACTGACCATTGTATTATCAGTCCCCAAAGTATTCTTACTGACCATTGTATTAGCAGCCCTCATGTATCCATACTGACCATTGTATTATCAGTCTCCATGTGTCTATACTCACCATTGTATTATCAGTACCAATGTATTGTTACTGACCATTGTATTATTAGCACTCATGTATCCATACTGACCATTGTATTATCAGTCTCCATGTATCCTTTCTGATCCTTGTATTATCAGTCCCCATGTATCCTTACTGATCATTGAATTAACAGTCCCCATGTATCCTTAGTGACCATTCCATTATCAGTCCCCAAGTATCCAAACTGACCAATGTATTATTAGTCCCCATGTATCCTGACTGCCCATTGTATTATCAGTCCCATGTATCCATACTGACCATTGTATTATCAATCTCCATGTATCCATACTGACCATTGTATTATTAATCTCCATGTGTCCATACTGACCATTGTATTATCAGTCCCGTGTTTCCTTGCGGACCATTGTATTATCAATCCCCATGTATCCTTACTGACCATTGTATTAGCAGTCCACATGTATGCTTACAGACCATTGTATTATCAGTCCCGTTTATCCTTACTGAGCATTGTATTATCAATCACCATGTATTCTTATTGACCATTGTATTATCAATCACCATGTATTCTTATTGATCATTGTATCATCAGTCCCCATGTATCCTTACTGATCATTCTATTATCAGTCCCCAAAGTATCCTTACTGAACATTGTATTATCAGACCCGTGTATCCTTACTGAACATTGTATTATCAGTCCCCATGTTTCCTTACTGACCATTGTATTATCAGTCCCCATGTATCCTTAATGACCACTATATTATCAGTCCCCAAAGTATCCTTACTGACCATTGTATTATCAGTCCCCATGTATCCTTACTGACAATTGTACTATCAGTCCATATGTATGCTTACTGATTATTGTATTATCAGTCCCCATGTATCCAAACTGACAATTTTATTATCAGTCCCCATGTATCCTTAATGACTATTGGATTATCATTTCCCATGTATCCTCACTGACCATTGTATTATCAGTCCCCATGAATCCATACTGATCTTTGTATTATGAGTCCCCATGTATCCTTACTGACCGTTGGTTTAACAGTCCCGTGTATCCTTACTGACCATTGTATTATCAGTCCCCAAATTATCCTTACTGACCATTGTTTTATCAGTCCCCAAAGTATCCTTACTGACCATTGTATTATCAGTCCCCATGTATCCTTACTGACCATTGTATTATCAGTCCCCATGTAATCTAACTGACCATTTTATTATCAGTCTCCAAAGTATCCTTACTGACCGTTGTATTCAGTCCCCATCTAACGTTACTGATCATTGTATTATCAGTTCCCATGTATCCTTACTGATCATTGATTTATCAGTCCCCATGTATCCATACTGACAATTGTATTATCAGTCCCCATGTAACCTTACTGACCATTGAATTATAAGAACATAAGAACATAAGAAATAGGAGCAGGTGTAGGGCCATCGGCCCCTCGAGCCTGCTCCGCCATTCAATAAGATCATGGCTGATCTGATCCTAACCTAAAATCTAATGAACACAAGAAGTAGGAGCAGGACCCGGCCACTCAGCCACTGGGACCGCTCCGCCACCCACAGGGCCTTGACCGATCCGAACTCAGCCTCACGTCCAATTTCCTGCCCGCTCCCCGTAACCCCTAATTCCCTTTACTTCTAGGAAACTGTCGATTTTTGTTTTAAATTTATTTAATGATGTAGCTTCCACAGCTTCCTGGGGCAGCAAATTCCACAGACCTACTACCCTCTGAGTGAAGAACTTTCTCCTCATCTCAATTTTGAAAGAGCAGGCCCTTATTCTAAGATTATGCCCCCTAGTTTCACCCATCCTTGGGAACATCCTTACCGCATCCACCCAATCAAGCCCCTTCACAATCTTATATGTTTCAATAAGATCGCCTCTCATTCTTCTGAACTCCAATGAGTAGAGTCCCAATCTACTCAACCTCTCCTCTTATGTCCACCCCTTCATCCTCAGGATTAACCGAGTTAACCTTTTTTGTACTGCCTCGAGAGCAAGTATGTCTTTTCTTAAGTATGGACACCAAAACTGTACGCAGTATTCCATATGCGGTCACACCAATACCCGATATAACTGCAGCAATATCTCCCTGTTTTTATAATCTATCCCCCTAGAAATAATAGCCAACATTCCGTTGGCCTTCTTGATCACCTGCTGCACCTGCATACTAACTTTTTGATTTTCTTGCACCAAGACCCCCAGATCCCTTTGTACTGCAGTACTTTCCAGTTTCTCGCCATTAAGATAATAACTTGCTCTCTGATTTTTCCTGCCATAGTGCATAACCTCACATTTTCCAATATTGTATTGCATCTGCCAAATCTCCGCCCACTCACCCAGCCTGTCTATATCCCCTTGTAGGTTTGTTTTGTCCTCCTCACTTTCTACTTTCCCTCCCATCTTTGTATCATCTGCAAACTTTGATATGTTACTCTCGGTCCCCTCCTCTAAATCGTTAATATATATTGTAAAGAGTTGGGGACCCAGCACCGACCCCTGCGGAACACCACTGGCTACTGGTTGCCAGTCCGAGAATGAATCATTTATCCCAACTCTCTGCTTCCTGTTAGATAACCAATCCTCCACCCATGCCAGAATATTACCCCCAATCCAGTGATTTTTTATCTTGAGCAATAACCTTTTATGTGGCAACTTGTCGAATGCCTTCTGGAAGTCTAAATACACTACGTCCACTGGTTCCCCTTTATCCACCCTGTACGTTATGTCCTCAAAGAAATCCAGCAAATTTGTCAGACATGACTTCCCCTTCATAAAGCCATGCTGACTATGTCCTATTAAAATACGTTTATCTAAATGTTCCGTTACTGTCTCCTTAATAATAGACTCCAAAATTTTACCCACCACAGATGTTAGGCTAACTGGTCTATAATTTCCAGCCTTCTGCCAACTACCCTTTTTAAATAAGGGTGTTACATTAGCAGTTTTCCAATCGGCCGGGACCTTTGCTGAGTCCAGGGAATTTTGGAAAATTATTATCAGTTCACATGTATACTTAATGACCGTTGGAGTATCATTCCCCATGTATCCTTACTGACCATTGTATTATCAGTCCCCATGTATCCATACTGATCATTGTATTATGAGTCCCCATGTATCCTTACTGATCATTGAATTAACAGTCCCCATGTATCCTTAGTGACCATTCCATTATCAGTCCCCAAGTATCCAAACTGACCAATGTAATATTAGTCCCCATGTATCCTGACTGCCCATTGTATTATCAGTCCCCATGCATCCTTCGTGCCCATTGTATTATCAGTCCCCATTTATCCATACTGACCATTGTATTATCAGTCCCCATGTATCCTTACTGACCATTGTATCAACAGTCCCCATGTATCCTTACTGACCATTGGTTTAACAGTCCCCATGTATCCTTACTGACCATTGTATTATCAGTCCCCATATATCCTTACTGACCATTGTATTATCAGTCCCCAGGCACCGTTACTGACCATTTGATTATCAGTCCCCAAAGTATCATTACTGAACATTGTATAATCACCCCCCATGTATCCTTACTGACCATTGTATTATCAGCCCCCATGTATCCTTACTGATCATTGTATAATCACCCCCCATGTATCCTTACTGATCATTGTATTATCAGTCCCCATGTATCCTTCCTGATCATTGTATTATCAGTCCCCATGTATACTTATTGACCATTGTAGTAACAGTCCTCATGTAATCTTACTGATCTTTGTATTATCAGTACCCATGTAATCTTACTGAACATTATAATATCAACCCCCATGTATCCTTACTGACCATTGTATTATCAGTCCCCATGTAATCTTACTGACCATTGTATTATCTGTCCCCATGTATCCTTATTGATCATTGTATATCAGTCCCCATGTATCCTTACTGACCATTGTATTAACAGTCCCCAAAGTATCCTTACTGACCATTGTATTATCAGTCCCCATGTAATCTTACTGACCATTGTATTATCAGTCCCCAAAGTATTCTTACTGACCATTGTATTAGCAGCCCTCATGTATCCATACTGACCATTGTATTATCAGTCTCCATGTGTCCATACTGACCATTGTATTATCAGTACCAATGTATTGTTACTGACCATTGTATTATCAGCACTCATGTATCCATACTGACCATTGTATTATCAGTCCCCATGTATCCTTTCTGATCCTTGTATTATCAGTCCCCATGTATCCTTACTGATCCTTGTATTATCAGTCCCCATTTATCCTTACTGACCATTGTATTATCAGTCCCCATGTTCCATACTGACCATTGTATTATCAGCCCATGTATCCATACTGACCATTGTATTATCAATCTCCATGTATCCATACTGACCATTGTATTATTAATCTCCATGTGTCCATACTGACCATTGTATTATCAGTCCCGTGTTTCCTTGCGGACCATTGTATTATCAATCCCCATTTTTCCTTACTGACCATTGTATTAGCAGTCCACATGTATGCTTACAGACCATTGTATTATCAGTCCCGTGTATCCTTACTGAGCATTGTATTATCAATCACCATGTATTCTTATTGACCATTGTATTATCAATCACCATGTATTCTTATTGATCATTATATCATCAGTCTGCATGTATCCTTACTGATCATTCTATTATCAGTCCCCAAAGTATCCTTACTGAACATTGTATTATCAGACCCGTGTATCCTTACTGAACATTGTATTATCAGTCCCCATGTTTCCTTACTGACCATTGTATTATCAGTCCCTTTGTATACTTACTGACCATTGTATTATCAGTCCCTTTGTATACTTGCTGACCATTGTATTATCAGTCCCCATGTATCCTTATTGATCATTCAATTATCAGCCCCCATGTATCACGACTGACCATTATCTTATCAGTCCCCATGGATCCTTGCTGACCATTATATTATCAGTTCCATGTATCCTTACTGACCATTGTATTATCAGTTCCATGTATCATTACTGACCATTTTATTATCAGTCCCGTGTATCCTTACTGACCATGTATTATCAGTCCCATGTATCCTTCCTGACCATTGTATTATCAGTCCCCATGTATTCTTCCTGACCATTGTATTATCAGTCCCCATGTATCCTTACTGACCATTGTATTATCAATCCCTATGTATCCTTACTGACCATTGTATGATCTGTCGCCATGTATCCATGTGGGCAACACGGTGGCATAGTGGTTAGCACTGGTGTCTCACAACGCCAGGGACCCGGGTTCGAATCTGACCTCGGGGGACTGTCTGTGTGGAGTTTGCACATTCTCCCCGTGTCTGCGTGGGTTTCCTCCGGGTGCTCCGGTTTCCTCCCACAGTCCAAAAATGTGCGGGTTAGGTTGATTTGGCTATGATAAATTGACCCTTAGTGTTAGGGGGTGATTAAATATGTGGGGTTATGGGGATAGGATGGGATATGTTAGGGGGAATTAAATACGTGGGGTTATGGGGGTAGGGTGGGATATGTGTACTGTGGGGATTAAAGCAGGGACAGGGTACTGGATTTGGATGATCAGCCATGATCGTATTGAATGGTGGAACAGGCTCGACGGGCCGAATGGCCTACTCCTGCTCCTAGATTCTATGTTTCTATATCCTTACTGACCTCTTTATTATCAGACCCATGATTCCTTACTGACCATTGTATTATCAGTCCCCATGTATCATTACTGAACATTGTATTATCAGTCCCCATGTATCCTTACTGACCATTGTATTATCAGTCCCGTGTATCCTTACTGACCATTGTATTATCAGTCCCCATGTATCCTTACTGACAATTGTGTTATCAGTCCTCATGTAATCTTACTGAACAGTGTATAATCACCCCCCATGTATCCTTACTGACCATTGTATTATCAGCCCCCATGTATCCTTACTGATCATTGTATAATCACCCCCCATGTATCCTTGCTGATCATTGTATTATCAGTCCCCATGTATCCTTCCTGATCATTGTATTATCAGTCCCCATGTATACTTATTGACCATTGTAGTAACAGTCCTCATGTAATCTTACTGATCTTTGTATTATCAGTACCCATGTAATCTTACTGAACATTATAATATCAACCCCCATGTATCCTTACTGACCATTGTATTATCAGTCCCCATGTAATCTTACTGACCATTGTATTATCTGTCCCCATGTATCCTTATTGATCATTGTATATCAGTCCCCATGTATCCTTACTGACCATTGTATTAACAGTCCCCAAAGTATCCTTACTGACCATTGTATTATCAGTCCCCATGTAATCTTACTGACCATTGTATTATCAGTCCACATGTAATCTTACTGACCATTGTATTATCAGTCCCCAAAGTATTCTTACTGACCATTGTATTAGCAGCCCTCATGTATCCATACTGACCATTGTATTATCAGTCTCCATGTGTCCTTACTGACCATTGTATTATCAGTCCCCATGTAATCTTACTGAGCATTGTATTATCAGTCCACATGTAATCTTACTGACCATTGTATTATCAGTCCCCAAAGTATTCTTACTGACCATTGTATTAGCAGCCCTCATGTATCCATACTGACCATTGTATTATCAGTCTCCATGTGTCCATACTGACCATTGTATTATCAGTCCCCATGTATCCTTTCTGATCCTTGTATTATCAGTCCCCATGTATCCTTACTGATCCTTGTATTATCAGTCCCCATTTATCCATACTGACCATTGTATTATCAGTCTCCATGTGTCCATACTGACCACTGTATTATCAGCCCATATATCCATACTGACCATTGTAATATCAATCTCCATGTATCCATACTGACCATTGTATTATTAATCTCCATGTGTTCATACTGACCATTGTATTATCAGTGCCGTGTTTCCTTGCGGACCATTGTATTATCAATCCCCATTTTTCCTTACTGACCATTGTATTAGCAGTCCACATGTATGCTTAGAGACCATTGTATTATCAGTCCCGTGTATCCTTACTGAGCATTGTATTATCAATCACCATGTATTCTTATTGACCATTGTATTATCAATCACCATGTATTCTTATTGATCATTATATCATCAGTCTGCATGTATCCTTACTGATCATTCTATTATCAGTCCCCAAAGTATCCTTACTGAACATTGTATTATCAGACCCGTGTATCCTTACTGAACATTGTATTATCAGTCCCCATGTTTCCTTACTGACCATTGTATTATCAGTCCCTTTGTATACTTACTGACCATTGTATTATCAGTCCCTTTGTATACTTGCTGACCATTGTATTATCAGTCCCCATGTATCCTTATTGATCATTCAATTATCAGCCCCCATGTATCACGACTGACCATTATCTTATCAGTCCCCATGGATCCTTGCTGACCATTATATTATCAGTTCCATGTATCCTTACTGACCATTGTATTATCAGTTCCATGTATCATTACTGACCATTTTATTATCAGTCCCGTGTATCCTTACTGACCATGTATTATCAGTCCCATGTATCCTTCCTGACCATTGTATTATCAGTCCCCATGTATTCTTCCTGACCATTGTATTATCAGTCCCCATGTATCCTTACTGACCATTGTATCATCAATCCCTATGTATCCTGACTGACCATTGTATGATCTGTCGCCATGTATCCATGTGGGCAACACGGTGGCATAGTGGTTAGCACTGGTGTCTCACAACGCCAGGGACCCGGGTTCGAATCTGACCTCGGGGGACTGTCTGTGTGGAGTTTGCACATTCTCCCCGTGTCTGCGTGGGTTTCCTCCGGGTGCTCCGGTTTCCTCCCACAGTCCAAAAATGTGCGGGTTAGGTTGATTTGGCTATGATAAATTGACCCTTAATGTTAGGGGGTGATTAAATATGTGGGGTTATGGGGATAGGATGGGATATGTTAGGGG